>QLPG01002791.1:0-15777 GCA_003314385.1 Gomphus sp. MG54
TCTACCTTCTTCTCTTCTGTTAAAGTCCTCGACTCGGGCCGGCATCTTCAGCATCCCCCCGAGTATCTGTCTGTTGCAAATACAGTGGCACACACGGCAAGTAGGGCGCAACGCACGAGTATGTTGAAGCCAATGCCACTACTCTTGGCCTGCAGGACTTGGCCATAGTCTGCCCAACCTTTCGACAACACCCCTTGGCAGTACCGAAGTCTGTTAGTATCTGACTCCTGACATGAGGCATCATTGTCTGAACACAGAGTTGTTTTCTCCATATCAGAGTCTATAGACAGCAGTAAAGCAATTAAACAAGGGCAGCGAGGGCACATCCTTCACTTGCTGCCTTGGGCAAAATCCCCCAAATCCACATCTTCAACCTCTCTGGCCTTGTCGGTATCTCGAAGGTCCGCAGAGACCATCCAGTACTCTAACATCTCGTCATGCTCTTCTGCCATCATGAAATGCACATCATATGCCTGAGGGCAGTCTCGGGCAAAGTGACCGGCCTTGCCGAATTGTTGACATGTGAGTGGCAGAGGATACTGCCACCTGGTTGCATCAACGTCCATCAGTGTGGGCCCAGGAGGTGGCATCGGGGGGATGAGGGCTGACAATGTGCTAGGGGGTACGGGCACAGCTTGCCTGGTTGAGGGTTCAGCAAGCTTTTGGCTAGGCTGTGGCACCAGGGCATGTAGTGATGGAAATCAAGGCCCCTGGAAGGCTTCGTTTGCTGTGCATGTGAGAGCTACCACTTGTGCTGCAGTGTACCACACCGAGATGTTATCATCCTTCAGTCTCCTGTCTAGCATCAATGCGATACGACTCTGGATAGTGGGGTCGAGGCCTCATTGGAACTTCATGACAATGGGCCATCCATCTATATATTCAGCCTTTCTGACTAGGTCTTCGAATTGGTTGATATACTTGTCGACTGAGCGCTTGCCTTGGTGGTACTGGTGCGACTCTAGTTGGTTTGCTGCCTCAGTAGCCTTGTGTAGGGGATAGAAGTGTTCCCAAAAGCCTTCCACAAAAGCCTTCCAGTTGGCATAGAGCAGCCTGCCCGTTTTTGCTTCATGTGCGAACACTCGGCCAGAGAAGGTCATGGCTCTCCTGGTCTTCATAAAGGACAGTGCCCAGAAGATCTGGGACTGATCATCAGGGAAATCGGCGGCACAGATGCCAAGGTACAAGGTGCAGGACTGCATGAATGCTTGCCCATGCGAATGGTCACCATCAAACTCGGAGGGCTTGGTGGGCTCTACCATTCATTTCACAGGCTGCCAAATGCTGGTCTGGAGGCCAGCTACTAAATTTGTAGTGGTTGCCTGTAGCGCCTTCAGCCTCATCTCCAGATCCTGCTTCTCTCTTCTCTCTCTCAGTAACTCCTGTTCTATACTGGCCAGTCGGTCCAATAACTCCTGGGCTGACAGCAAATCCATAGAGGGTAGGGTGTTTTTTATAAGTGAATGAGGAGGGGCTGCCACTGTCACTGCTTCCAAAGAAATTTGATTCAGAGTCATATGAAGGGGCAGCCGGTACTCGAGGGAGAGAGTTTTCTACTGTAAGGGCAACCTAAGCAGGTGTTCTACCCTCAGGTGGTGCACTGGTGAAGGGGGATCCAAAGATTTAGTATGGTACCTAATACATGGTGACTGGCCTACCTGGAGAAGGGGAATCCAAAGAGAAAACTCTAGGGAACCCTTCGCCCACTGACTACTGTATATAAGCACCATTGCTATGGTGCTCTGCACTCTACCGGGCATCACCCTCTGTACTGATGACAGTAAAGCGACCGATCTCAACCATGTTCCAAATCAGACTCCAACGGCGCTGATCCCATATCACCTTCACTATCGCCACATCACACAGCCAACCATTCTATTCAGTACACCGATCTTCAGACTCTCAATTTGTCATCATGTCTTCTTCAGAGCTCATTCCCATGCAACACTTCATTCCCATGCAACGCTACAACACCCAGGACACACGCATCCAGGCAGAACCATTAACATATCATTATCTTCGCATCCCCCCACCAGCACATTTCTCACTTAGAAGACGATCCCATCCAATCTACACTCAGTCATATGCGATAGGAGATGCAGTCTATTTCCCAGAAAGTCAAGAACCATACATATTTCTTGGAATGACGTCTAGACCAGCATATCGTGATAGGAGTAGAGTGGAATACGAGGCAGAGTTCAGGGCACCATCCCATCCTGATTACCCCACCCACTCTATTCAACTCTCTCTTAAACACAAAATGAGAGTGCACGACCGTATACCCATTAGTCCTCCTACTCCCAGACCCCTATCCTTGGATTGGATACTGGAGAAATTGCGGAAGATATGTTGCCTGTGACCTGGAAATACTCCGAGATGACTCAGTCCCCTGACTCATCCTAAGGCCCCTCAGGAGTAGTGGACAAGGTTGTTAGACATTTATTAGTGGACTTCCTTATTGTTTCTTTTATATGTTTCCCCTTTTCTTGGCATGACTCAGACCTGTTTCCTATTCTGTTAGTCTTTTCTCGTTATTATTCATCATCCTTACCTTTTTGGTTAGTCTACCCCTATCATAGCCCCTAGCCCCTATTCGCGCAGCCTCGATGCTGTATTATTTCTCCAGAGTTTCTCCATAGTTTCCTCTTTTGTATACTTTGTTCTTGTGCTTTGTCATTCAACTGACATAGCCAACCTCTCTAGCCAACCTCTCGCATCATTTCGCATCGTTGCTTGGTTTTTGTATATAAAGGCCTCTGGCTCAACTCTGTAATAACAAGTTCAAGTTCACAAGTTAAAGCCCCAAGTCAAGTCTACAAGTCCAAGTCAAGACTAGTCTAGAAACATCTAGACTATTGTATTCAAGTCCCAAAGTCAAAGTCCAAGTCTTAGTCAGTGTGATGCATTCGTGTCTCATCATGGTCACATCCCTGTCACATCACACCATATTTTGTTCACATTCTATTTTCATTCATACATTGCCGAGTCACAGAACCTATTCCAGCTATGCCGAACGACTGCACTAGATCCTGCCAGAGAAAAGGACCGGTGCGTGCAGGCTTTTAGGTATTAATTACCTAGAGCAACTCTACATCGCACCCCTTTGTCCGTTTCCTATTTCTAAAGTCCTTTGCTTGAGCCAATGCCCTTGGCATCCTTACGAGGCTCCTCCCACTACCCAAATTAGTGGCACACACAGAACAGCAGGGCGCAACACACGAGCACGTTGAAGCCTAGCCACTCCGAAACAGTTTGCAGGACTTAGCCGATATCTCGGCATCACCAAATCCTGACAGTCACCCTGATTCCCAATGGAGTTACCCTACAAGGAGAATAATAACAGATCGGATATAAGAGATAGAATGGAATTGTGAATAAATGAAAGTGGAGCGGAACATAAATGAAAGGATATTAAATGTAAATGAAGTGAGAATGGAATTGTGAGCATATGGAGTTTGACATAAATGAGTGGAGTGTATTGACAGGAGCATATGATGCCAAGACAGATACATGAGGTGCATATAGTCTGTGGGCTGAGAGTGTAATAGTTGAATAGGTGAGTGAAGGTGTAGTTGGGCTGAGCGGGCTGAAATAAATAGTTGGGCATGCCGGTGTATGGTTCCTAACAATCACCTGCATATATGTTCCCCAAATACATCTCCTTCCACTTCCCAATGCATGGGTGCTATGCATCTTTACTCCTATGTGTTCTCTAACTCATTTCTGCCACAAAGGCCCTACTCTGGGTGCATCTATTGTCCTCTTGACCCTTGTGTTCCCCTCCTCTCTGTGGATGCCTAGCATATAGGCCACCATTCCTCAATCCACTGCTTCTACACATGCACATGCCACAACGGTACATATGTACCTTTCCATTTGTCCTATTATTACTTTTGTTTATTCTGACACTTCCTTGTGTCCAATCATATTCCCTGACTCCCTTATCCTGCATATATGCACTCTCTTGTGCTCCCAATCTTATATACCCTTCTAATTCCTTTCTGCTCCCCTATCCTCTCTATCTCTGGTCTCAACAAGGGGTACATAATATAAATATGGTCAGCTACACGGAACGAGTAAACAAGGCAAGTGATCACGGAAAAAGAGACAGAGACAGAACCAAGAATTTAGGATTTAACACGGTGCAAATTAGCTCGAGTCCAAAAAGCAGTAAACAAGGAGTAAACAAGCAAAAAAAGCAAGTGATCACGGAAAAAGAGACAAAGACAGAACCAAGCATTTAGGATTTAGAACAGTGCAAATTGGCTTGAGTCCAAAAAAGCAGTAAACAAGGAGTAAACAAGCAAAAAAAGCATGTGATCGCGGGGGGGGGAAGACAAAGACAGAACCAAGCATTTAGGATTTAGAACAGTGCAAATTGGCCTGAGTCCAAAAAAGCAGTAAACAAGGAGTAAACAAGCAAAAAAAGCATGTGATCACGGAAAAAGAGACAAAGACAGAACCAAGCATTTAGGATTTAGAACAGTGCAAATTGGCTTGAGTCGAAAAAAGCAGTAAACAAGGAGTAAACAAGCAAAAAAAGCAAGTGATCATGGAAAAGAGACAGACAGAACCAAGGATTTAAAATTTAACACGGTGCAAATTGGCTCGAGTCCAAATGTGTGCAGGATGGGGTCCGTCCACGGGAATTCCGAATACCTGATATGTATATATGTAGATCAAATTTCCTATATTTAAGGATCGGGATGTAGTGTCAAGTCGAAGCAAGTTCAACCACGTGACGAACGACGAACAGTTAATGGAAATGTGGACCCAACGGCGTGTTTGTCCGGGACAGATCGTGAAACATGAATAGAAAATGGGTACTTGGAAAGCAAATCCAGGGTGTGAGAGGTAATAGAAGGGTAAGGGTGCAGCACCCAAAGAGACACGACGCGACGAAAGCACTCAACGTGATACAGCAAAACCAGGCGACACCGGCGAGATGCAATAACTAGCCAACAAAAAAAAAGAATATCTCAAAACAAGCAACGAGACAGCGGGCGGGCGCCAGAGGAACGGCAATAGGTGGGATGGCGATAGGTAATAGGTGATAGGAAAAGGAGGTGTACAATTCCGTGACGATAATGGGGGAACGGGACGAACCGAGCATAATCCAACAATCGAGTAGGCGTGAGTTGGGAGTACAAATTCCAATAAACGGGATCCAAAAACAAGCGATGGCAACAAAAGCCAAATATAACCAGCAATGCCAATAATATGGTGGAGAGTCGCATGGGCGATTGTGTATACGTTTCTTGCTTTTGTTAAACAAAAATACGCGTCACACAATAACGCCCAGCGGATGACACACAGGCGCACGCGCACACATGCATGGACTACATGATGAGCCCCTTCTCCGCGTGCCCTAGGTCTCCATTCGAGTTGGCAGACCCACGTATGGCCGATATTCCAAGATGTCCGTGTCCTTGTCCTTGCGGGTTCTGTTGCGAGTTGTGTTGCCCGTGTCCATTGTGTTGCTGCCCCTTGTGTTGCTGCCCGTTATTAAGGTGCCCGTTGTGTGACGACGATGTTCCCTCATGCATAGGCTGTTCGTGGAGTGGGCAATCTCCTCCACCTTCGGAACGGACTGTGAACTCGCGGTCGTTAAAACATTTATTTAAGGCGGGTTAGGAATTGAAGCGGGGAAGGAAAGGGTGTGTGCGGAATGCAAAGAAAGAGCATGCACGGAGAAGAAAAAAGGATGGCATGAATGCAAAGAGCAACGTGGAGAAGGAGAAATAATAGTAATAATAACATCGACTCACGATGTCGATTCAGTGCATCCATCCTCGCAAACGTCTTCTTGCACCCCGCACACGTATACGGGCGTATATTCAAGTGGAGCGCCTCGTGTCGTTTGCAGTCGTGCTGACGCGCAAACCCCTTCTCGCACCCCGGCCACTTGCACTTGAACGGTCGCTCTTCGTTGTGGGACCGGAGGTGACCTGGTTCACAATTAAAAAAGAAGACATTAATAAAAATTTAATAAAACAGAAAAGCGCAGCATCATCAGGAGAGCACGAGGCGCTGACGACGACGCAAAACTGACTCACCCTTCAGATTGAAGCTCCTTGTAAACGTGCTCCCACATCCAGGCACAGGACACGTGAACCCAGGCTTGTTCTTCCGTCGTGCAGAGCTGACATCGTGCGTCGCCTTGGTCGTCACCAGTTTGCGCGGCGGATTTGTCATGTTCATTCCCGCGCCGACGCTCACACTCGCACTAATCCCTGCGCTACCTGGCCCATCAGGCCCCGCCCCTCCAGCGCCAAACGTATCAAACACATTCATACCCATGTTCATATTACCCACAGTCCCTATATCAGGCAACCCATGTGTCGCCCGGGCAGGACTCACATTCGGGCTCGGATATGGGCTCGAGCGCACGCTCGCATCCCCGTGCGAGCCTCGGCTCGAATGTCGATCGTGTCCCCCACGCCGGTGGTGCTTGCCCACCGACGTAATGTTCACCGGCCCTAACCCTATGCCCGGCGGCCTGGGAAAGTTCCCTGTCGACGTACTGCCCCCGACGCCGCCGAAACGGTACCCTTCGAAAGAGTCGAGATTCGATGAGGCCGGCACGCGGAGGTCCTCAGACTTGACGTGTCGCTTGTAGCCATCTGGGTTTTCTGACTTGACCCGCCGCAGGCTTACGGGTCCTTGGGAGAGGAACTGGTCGTCGGTGCTCCCTGCACCAGGGCCAAGGCCCGGGAATCCGCCCCCCACGGCTGTGCGGGGGTGCAGGAGCGGGTTATCGTAGGGATGCGTGAACTGCGGCGCGTGGTGTTGTTGGCGCTGGTGCTGATGATGAGTGTTGAACACATAGCGACTTGAGTCGGCCGAGTCGGGGGGAGCAAGCACGTCGTTCGGGGCGACAGTCCCCTGGGTACGCGACCTGCTGACGCCCGTGAGACTCAGCCCGCTGAGCCCCGCATGTCCAGGATAGTCGAGGCCTTCCAGGTCGGTCCACGCCCGTGCACCTGAGCCAGCGTCCGAACCCGCGCCGCCACCCACCCGCTGGCTCACGGACAGCGGGCGCTGCAGGCCAGGGTCATGATCAAGGAGCAGGAACCCAGGGTGTTCGTGTGCGGCGGGACCGGCGCCGGACCGTGGGCTGGGGCTCATCTCAAGGCGTATGTCGAGGTGGTGCGGGCTGCCGTGGAGCGAGGACGTGCCGGAGGAAAGCGCGGGCGAGCGGTGGGCGAATGCGTTACCGGTGCCAGCGATGCGGCCCGCAAACTCGAGCTGAGAACGCGGGCTGAAACCAGGGGAGGAGGCGCGCGAAGAGTACCGGCTGCTCGAGTGGAAAGGCCAGAACTCGCTGCGCACGTGCGAGAAGGGGCGCTCGGAGGCCCAGGTGCGATCAGTGGGAGCAGGATCAGATGGGGAGGGGGGTGCGCCAGAATTGTCCGGGGATTGATCCATTGGAGCGCCGTGACCCTCGACGTCGAGGCCGCCGATCGGGGTGCTCGGCACGCTGTGGATGCTGACGCCGGGAGCGCTGAGGCCAGGGCGCGCAGTGCTTGAAGACGACGCAGGACCGGCGTGTGGGTGTTGGGGTGGTGCAAGGCCCGCGCGGGTATCCTCGCCGGGGATGAGCAGCGCGGGCGGCGACTGCGGCTTCATCCCAGGGCTGGGTGGCGGGATACAAAATGTGGGCGGTGGCTGCGAGGATGGATCGAATGCGAGGGCGCTGTTGAACGTGCGGGACACCTCGGGTGAGTGTTTCGAGGAAGCGGACGAGCCGCGCGAGCGCGTGTGGCTCCACGCGTTCGCGAGCTCGAGGTCGGAGCCGGGGGACGACGCGGATGAGCCCAAGAAATCAGGCGAGTGGAAAGAGGAGGAAAGGGCGGGTGTGGACGAGAGCTGTGGCCTGCTCACGCCGGGGCACGTTGCGCCCATGTCCTCGACAAAGTCACCGTCGGAGCGCGACGGGTTGTAGTCGTCGTCGCCACCGGGGGCGGCACCACCCGTACGGCGGCGCATGGCCCCGGGGTCGTCCAACAGAAAGTCGGTGTTGTCGTACATGTTCATGGGGTCACCCTCCTCGCGGCCGCCCCACGAGACAGAATGCGAGCCCCACGAGTTGAAGGAGCCGTTGTAGGACGGGGTGTGCGGGTTGCTGTTGCGCGTGTCCATGTCGGGTCGTGGGACCTTCCAATCCGTGTTGTACTCGTTCCACGGGCTCGCAGGGAAGCGAACCGCGCTCTGGATGTTGATAGCGGGGCTTGTGGCGTGCTGGGCATGCTCGGGGTCGAGCTCAAGATCGCCGGCACCGTGGTGCTGTGAAGGGTGGAGGTTGAGGTGGGGAGGAGACATCGTCGTCCTAAGTCGGTGAGGGAATAAGTAATTATTAAGTACTGGTTCCTCGACACCGGGCCTGGTCGCTCCAGCGCCAGACGTATCAGACACATCCTTACCCGCCACGTCCATCCCCACACTCTCTACAACAGGCAATTCATGTATCACCAGGACAGGACTCGCATCCCGGCTCAAAGTCGGGGAGACGCACTCGGCACCGGGCCTCGCCGCTCCAGCGTGGGTCGACGTGTTCGTCTCATGCTGAAAAGATGCGGCTGCCTGCAGCTCTCTGCTAATGTCTTGAGCTCCCTGTTTCGTTTTTACACGAGACGAGAAGGCAGAAAAGGTTTGGTACAACATCCCAACTGTTATTCAAAAGCGTCAACAAATGTCCCCGGCTACAACTGAGAATTCGAACCTTTGTTCACAACGAAGATTCTGGGCAGAAGCGTTCTAAGCTCAACGGAGAAGTCTTCAGGAAGGGGATCGTTCTAAAATTCTCAAAATACGGTGCAAAATGTCGAAGAGACGGGAACACACCTTGAGAAATGCTACTACATCATCGTCATGAGCCAAGGCAAATTCCGCAGCAGAGTTCTGCTATGATCTCAATAACAAGCAGACCAAATTGACAAGGAGGATCACCTCCAATATATACTCGAGTATAATCTCTACAGCTGTAGGAGCCTGTATTAATGGTAAACAAACATGGATTAATCATAGAAAATGTGGTAAATTGCACATGCCTTGTCACAATTCAATCGAAGATAAAGTGCAAGATCATGGTCTATATTAAAACTTTGATGGGATGAATCACATGGACTAGAGTTCCTGTCAGATCTTTGATTGGCGCCAAAACTTCCGCCATTCCGGCTCGAAGATGATGACGAGGATGACGATGGTGATGATGAGGAATTTGAGGGAAAGGAGGAGGAGGGATTATTGGATGGGCCCGATGGAGGGCCCCTCGATTGGTCGCCATCTCGGTCCTTATCTTCGTCGCCTCGAATGTGGTCGTCATCCTTGCTACTTCCATGAAGTATATCATCGTCACGCGGTGCTATGGGAGTAAATCCATCCACCTTTGGCCTTGAGCGTTTCCGATGGAATATCCGAGCAAGCCCCGTGGGTCTATCACACATTTTGTAGCCACGTATGAATACACCTTGATCTCGGATACTTGTATCTTTCATGTTTATTGTAGTACTCATATTAGACCCAGCAGGATTTCCTGTAAATCAACGATCATTCATTAAATCATAATTCATGTTTGCCTGCTGCCAACCTCGTTGCTGGATCTCAGAAGAACACCATTGAACCATTCCTTCCATCTGTTCGGATCTAGGGGGACTGACATGGAATTTCAATTATTGACTGTGTAATAACAATCAATAAAAAAAGTGTATACGCACAACTGTTTGTTACTCGGGCCATTGATTGTGGAAGGTTCATCAGTTGGAGGTGAACTACCCTGCAGTTCCTGGTCCCTTTCCTGCAGGGCCATGGCTGGTCTCGGAGGACCCGAGTGTCCCCATACGCCCGGAGATAAGGACTTTGACCATGTACCCCATACCCCTCCTTGTGCAGTTCCTCCAAGGCTGATATTAAATTCAAGATTTATTTCATTGGAGCCTCGTGAGAATGCGGCACATGCCCAGGAAGAAGTCTTGTGCCATCCAGTAATTAAAACGAGGTCGATCAAGCGTATGGAACGGTTATTCTTCTTGTTAGCGAACTCTAGCCAGGATGCAGAGTTCTTAAGTATGTATTCGATGAATGTTGAGGTTTCCAAGACATCTTCAACATCGATATCGCTCCCAGGTAGGAGAATGGCCCCTTCTTGCTTGGAAGATTTGAAGCTATACTGGCCTCCACCTTGTGTAACTGCCCTGATTTCTCATGTCAACAAGCAGGAAGCACCAGTGTGAAAGGCAGTTGACACACATAGTGGAACAGGACGCCCTAGTTCCAAACTCCCGAGATATTCCTCGTTCACTCGTGATGGGAAGTCCACCACATAGCGTGTGTTTATCTAATATGCCGACTTCCAGAGGATAGTATCCTTTGGGTACCCCAAGTCCATTACTCTTGTCCCCAGGTTTTTTAGAAGCATCGAAGAGTCGTATCCACCCTCCACGGGCAACATAGCCTACTTCAGCAATGTTAACTGGACGAGGCTTCCATGGTGCGAACCCTTTCTTGGATAGCAAATTTTGAGCGTAAATTTCGTCCTCGGACCTCTCGTTGTCTGACATTGGACAACGTGTGGGCCACAGAGTCCAGACACTTTATGGAGCTGGGTTGGCGTTTAAAGATGACCATGTAAGGTAAATGTCATAGCACCATCAAGGAGCTGATCAACTTCTCACTATGTGGAGTATCAAATAAGAAATCATGGTGTACTGCATTGCTGTGACTGACAGGAGTGACGCAGAGCGCAGCAGTGGAATAGATGTATTGCTCCCGAAGTTTGAAGCAGAAAGTACGAAAAATCACCTTGCTTTGTCATTATCATTCAGCTTCATGGATCCGAAACCGAATAAATTTGTAAATCAGACAAAGAAATATTATACCTCATCATTCGGGCGCACTCGCTCCTCGTCCTCATCACCCACGCGTTATCCGCGCATAACCTCAGCCGTCTGCATCACCCGCGTACGACCTCAGTCACATGCGTCATCAACCCGATCGACGCATCACGAATCCCTATCTCGTTCACCCCCTTATATAGTATAAACAATTCTTAGCTAAATGTACAGAGTAAAACAAGCAAATAAGTTGAAAAAAAAAACCCTTTCATACCATTCGCCCCATGAACAAGTCTCATTGTTGAATAATTTAATAGATAGCATCACAACCAACATACGCCTATACCTATTCCCTGGCTGCCATTCTCTTGATGTTTTCTAACATTAAATACATACAGACTTCACAGTTGCATATATGAACCATGTGCTAGGAAAGAGGACACCAGAGGGTTGTTTATTTTCCAAAAGACACTTCAGGCATCTGGTCTGAGCCTGCCATAACGCACCGATAGGGTTGTGTTACTGTATTGAATGATATCATTGATCGACGATAAACCAAAAGTACTTACGGTATGCACTCCCAAATCCCAGCTGCCGCCCTACTGGCCACGGATACCACTGCAAAAAAAATGTGGCTGAACATACACAAGGCTGAGCACTGCCATCCGAACCGCATATATTTAGGTCATTAATATGAACCTTCTTATTGCTGTACGACATTTATGCAGCACAGCCTTTCGCAAACGAGACTGATTAGCTTCAAAATCGCGGTATTCGGTCGGATTTGAGGATGATTATCCAGTCTGCACATAGCCTTGGAGACAGCTTCCCCGGCTCTATAGAAAGCCCAGACTCCTGTGTTGTAAAAATAAGGTACACTTGACACAACATTGGAGTAACTGCCTATTGTTCTTTATTGTTCTCCCAATTAGTCACACTCTGTGCTGAACTAAAGACTATAAGTAGTTTACATATATTATCTGCACTCTTCAGCTCTTCTGCTGAACTTACAATTGTCACAGGCTTACTCTGCCAAAAGAGTTGCCTTCACAATAGGTTATGGGCCCCGATTGAATGCTCACCCAGCTTGAACACTGGATACATAGCCTACTCAACACCTCTCATTCAGTCCATTCTTACCTTCATCCCATGCTTCATCCAACACCCTACAGGTCCCTAGAGCACTTCAGTTGAGAAGTTTGACAGGACCAACTGGGAGGACTGGCTCCACCAGCACATGGATGGCATATGGCAAGGGACACTGAGTTTTGATCGCTCATAAATGGTGAAGGTGTAGTACTGGCACTTGCCACATTCACCTCTGTTCCTTTGTCACCCACTCTCCATGCCCTCCTCTGGGTGACCCATTCAGAGAGTGCACATCTCTACATTGCTGTTATATCCTTGATATAACCCTGACATCTCAGACATCTGATACAGTATAGTAGACCTCCTTGATACAGGATACCTCCTTGATACAAATTGATTTTCCAAAGTCAATTCTCATTCCAGTAATACAGAATTTTGCACATAGAATCTACTATATATAAGCAACATCTAAGCCAAACCACACAAGGGAGGGAGAAGAATTGCATCCAGGAGGAATATCTTTCATTTAAATTTACTCAATTTTGATAACATACAATCTTAACTCAGTGATTGCTCAAGTTTTCTGAGAGATTTTGTCATAGAGTGTTCACATTAAGGAAGCTATGCATCTCATATTGCTAATTACAAAAACTCCGAGTGGGATTTGACCTAAATCAACCTTAATCTGACGACAAAGATATTGAGGCTACCAAAGCATGACATGCGACATTTAATAATACATAAGCATGTTCCCATCTCTTCTCATCATCAACAACGCATAAACTCCACATGAAAAAAAGCACAATGCCAAACAGGAGTCTATCAGAGAATGTCAAGAATCAAAAAAGGCACCATGCTAATAAGCAAAGGCTTTCTGATGCAGTTAAAGTGTACAAAGAGGGGCAGGCAGGTTATTCAATAAAGAAATCATTGTGAGAAGTTGCTCACGAATTTGGGGTGGACTTCCATACTCTCAGTAGATGCATCAATGATAAAGGATCATCAATGCTCAAATTCAATTCTACAAAACAGAGGCTTACAGTTCAAGAGGAAAAAACTCTTGTCACATGTATCTCAGTATCAGCCAGTCATGGGTTTCCCCTAACTCACAGACAAATTGAGCAGTCAGCAAATGCAATCCTCAAAACCAAAGAAGGTCCTTCCTTCACCAAAGTTGGAAAGAAGTGGGTCTTTAATTTCCTTGGGTGTCATCATGAGGAGTTACAAACATACTGGAGTAAACCTCTTGACACATAGTGAGCTAAATCATTAAACCCTGGTGCAGTAAAATCATGGTTCAGCATTGTAGAGGAATTTGTTGTCAAACTAGGAATACGGCCAGAAGATATCTATGGAATGGATGAAAGTGGGTTTCCAACAGCATATGGAGGAAAGGAAAGGGTGGTAGGAGCCCGAGGAACAAAGACTCAACATAAGCAAGGAGGCACAGATCGAGAAAATGCTACAGCAATCATAACTATTTGCGCAGGTGGAACAACAACAAAGCCAATGATTATCTATAAAGGAAAAAAGATGATGCAAAAATGGAATGATAATAATTTTTCTGAAGCACAGTAAGCTTTTTTTTTTCAAAAATTCTAGACACAAACTAAATTCTTTGTTAGTATTACACATTCTGAAAATGGATGGACAGATGGCAACCTTGCCTTTCAATGGTTAACTATGCTTTTTGACCCAGAAACAAAGGAAAAGGCTGGTGGCTGCAAACGTGTTCTCATCCTGGATGGCCATAGCTCCCATTACACTGCAGCATTTCTAGATTATACTGGAGAAAATGACATAATAGTGCTTGGATACCCACCTCATTGCACTCATGCTCTGCAGGGTCTTGATGTTGTTTGCTTTGGAAAGATGAAGGAAACCTGGAAACAAGTCATAACCAACTTTGAGGAGGATAATCAAAGACCAGTAGGCAAAAATGACTTCACTCACCTTTTTGGAATGGCATATAACCAGGCCTTTGATGAAGAAACTGTCAAAGTAGCATTTCGTGTCACTGGCATATACCCATTTAATTGTGATGCAATTTCTCCTACCCAAATGAAACCAAGCATGGCTACATTAACTAAAGGAGAGTTTCCCCTTCCCCAATCAAGTCCTGTCCGAGTTACTGTTGGGGCCTTTGACCCAAACCCATCAGAAAGCCACCTGGTTACATCTACATCAACATCCAGTCCAAGCCATATTACAATAGACCACTCACCGACATCATCTTCACTGAAATGTGTACAAGATTGGCAAATAGACCCTGCCCTGTACACACCTTTAAAGAGAATGCACTCATTATACAAGGGACTTGCCTCTACATCATCTGCTTGTTTCAGATGAACCCATCACCTCCTCAACACCAGTAATTGCACCTGTACTTGCTTGCCCACCATCATCCCTTCCTCAGCCAAACTGGGATCTTGCCAAAGCAAATCCTGTCAAAAAGTGGCACAGTCGTGAATTACTGGAACTCAAAATCATTGAATTACAAGAAACTGTCAAACATGCCCAGCTTCAAGTTAAAGTTTGAGACATGCAAATTGAGGAGGAGCAGGCACAGCTGGTCCTACAGAATCTTCATCTACGCAAGCTAACAAGTGCCCTCAATAAATGTGAAAACAAGAAAAAACATAACCACGCACTGCTTTTTGATGGAAAAGCTTAAGTCTTGTCTTCAAATGCTTTCAGGCAAAAGATAGCAGAGCAGAGCAAGCGGAGAGAGGGAGAGGCCAGAGAAAGGGCTAAAAAGGCTGATGAAAGAGCAGCAAGAAAGGATGCACTGGTGGCTTTAGAAGATCAGTGGGCGGTGATAAAAGCAAACCATGAGAAGAATCTTGCCATTTGGGAAGAAGAGTGTCAACATTTGGCAACAGATGGTGTTCCAAAGCGATCATGGCCAAAAAAACCCACAAGAGGTCGAAAACCAAAGCTCCCCCCACAATTGAATCAAGATAAAAATGAGGAAAATGAAGGATGTGATAAAGAAATGGATGACTAATGAAAACAGGCCACAAATTCCGCACACAGAAAATTAGGTGTGACGCTTGTATCAAGGACCTATCTATGTGACATTTTGACCTGTTGCACAAAAAATTTTACTCTGCCATAACGACAGGTTTTTTGCCCCTATAATATAGAGCAAAAATATTCTCAAGACACTTCTCAGCTGTTATATAAAATTTTCAAGATTTAATCTACAAAAATTTAAGCTAAAATTGAGTTTAACTGAAATCTGTATCAAGGAGGTCTACTATACTGTATAGAGTGCTACAAGAAACATTTCCCCAAACCAAGTCCAAGTCCACCCCATCACCTCTGAGCTCAATTGGCAGCACCACCTCAGACCTCAGACCTCTTTCCTTTCTCGTCGAACAATAGTCTTATTGTAACACCAGATGTAGATTTCTTTTGTAATCTATCTTTGTTCATCTTATTGTTCTCTTGGACATTCCTAATTAGTTATAATAAGGACTGTTATATATAAATACCTCCAGCTGTCAAGTACATGTACCAAGAACCATCCACTTGGCAATGCCGACCAAGCAGCCATCCTATATTCATGTCCAAGTGTCCACGCCACAGGCATATCACTTGGTACGCCAGTCTTGGCTCAGCACATCCACCACCCACATGCCTATTCCTCACCCCTCAGTCCGTCTCACCTCAGGACTTTCTGTCCTTGTCTTATCCTTGGTCACAGCCCTTGTTTTATGGTCGGGCACTTCCTATTGTCCTATCCTTGGCCACGTTTCTATTATCCTATCCTTTATTGTTCTATCCCCATTTTACATTCCTTCATTCTAATTTTACTCATTGTGGACAATAGCCACATGCTCTGCATACCTTA
>QLPG01002792.1:0-15136 GCA_003314385.1 Gomphus sp. MG54
CAATTATAGTAGAGGAAATTAAAAACTTGTGTAACTAGAAACTGATATAACTGATAGAAGCTAATCAAAGATGATCAAAAACAATAGAAGCCTCTTGACGACTCCAGCAAGTTTGTATAGAGAGTTAACAATAGTATAAATTAATTATAATTGATACATTTGTGTAACACTTGCTTTGTAACCTGACAATTAGGATACTAAATACATTGACTAAAGCAGTTTGCAAACAAAAAGTGAAGAGGTTGGGCTATTGAATATCCTTATACCGCCATCTCTCCTTGCATCCTTATAATCTGCTCCCCCTATCCTGTAGTTCCTCACATCCTTTAGTTTTTGCTAATTCTATCTCACTGTGAGCATATTCTGCCACTGCTTGGCCTTCAGATCGAGAGGTGTTGCTATATTGTCAGATGAACTAGTTCCCTACAACATAGAGTTCCCAAATAGGGAGGTGGACATAGGGGAGACTTCGTTCTGTTTCAAACTTTTTGGAGTTTATGATGTCAATTACATCCACCAACCCCACATGATTTCTAGGTCACTACCCTATGCCCCAATTTTTCAATGGTTGATTGCTAGGTAAACCTTGCTTTTAACTTTTTTTTAAATGTCAAACGAGACATTTACACAGTCAAAACAGTAGATGTAGTGGCTGTTGGAGGCGAGAACCTAGCACAGCATGTTAGACTAGCAGATGAACCCTGAATAACAAATGCACCGGGTTTGCAAGTTACAGGAATATATATATACTTTTACTGGGCACCCCCCTCGGTCTTTGCTCATCAAACCCGGGGCGAGACGGCAAGCGGAGCACCCTGACTGCGCGCCACATTCCATCAAAGTGAGATCGGAGCTCATATCAAGAGGAATACGATCCCTTTCCGCGTCACGATGAATTTGCCTTGGACGTCAATCAACACCTGAAAATTGTAAGGAGCGGCAAGCACTCACTTGCCTAATTTAAGATAAGCTGCTGCCCAGTTGCCGGGTCTGAAGCGCTGGTGCATATCAATGCATGTATAATAAAAGTGCTACAATTACGAAGTGTTAGTCACATGTCACGAGGGCAAAATCGGAGTTGTGTCATAGGTAAATGACGAAATGTCAAAATGAGCCACCAAAAGCCCTAGAAAGTCCCAGAAAGTCCTCAGGACAAAATATGGACTGAGGCTAAAAATATCTCAAATCCACACTTGAATTCTATAGCCATCTACGGGAATAATGAGATAGGCTAGTCACTCAGACGGTCACAGCCGCTTTGGGAAAATTGAGCCCTGCAAACAGGTGACAAGTGAAGTGACAAATACATGATTCCGTCAGGACCGTCACAGTGACAATTGACGAATGATATCGTAATTGGACAGCATATTGCGTACCTGGCGCACTTTGATGGACGCCGACCATCTATCTCACCAACATTCACGTTAGACACTGGCCGGCACCTTCTAGAATGCAGCCAATCCGCTCATACAGTGTTCAATCATATGATGTGAAGAGAACATGCGCTCAAAACAATGTGTGAATTTGGATCCGGGCTCATGAAATAGCGTGCAATTCTATCCAGAAGTATCAATTTCAAAATTTGAACTGAGCAGGAATTGAGGATAGTGTTGATGGATCCAGCGATTTTTTTCGCGGCATTCGTATTCTGGAAACTACTAGGCGCAGGAGTCATATAAGGGCTTACATGAGGGTCGTCTTAGTCAGGCCCCGGCACACGCCGGGGATCTTTGTCATTACGTGGCAAAGCCTGGAGTGGAAACACAGCTGGGAACAATGACGCCGCCATCGTAATCGGCAACGAACTTGTCGTCCTATTCACACTATAGCGGAGTTGCTACATCATCCCTTTCTCCAGTTATATAAGATGTGAGGTCTGAAGGCAGGGAGGGTCTTTCCATCTACCATACTATGTCCAAGGGGAGTTTTCCTCATAATTGGAATGCATCTGGTGAGTCATTCGATTGTCTTCATGTAGAGGTTACCGAATTCTGAAAACAGTTCGTTGAATAGCTGATCAAGCTCAAGTTTCAAGCGATCTGGCATTGGCAATTCTTGAAGGCACTTATCTGCCGAATGTAGGTATATCCGTATTCACGTACAGTTATCATCCCGATTGATCCATATCAGGCACATCATAATTCTCTTGCCTCATCGTCTAACACAAACATTTTCCTGAGTGAGGGTAACGTTGGACCATTATCCACCGGTTCGTGACCCCGCATGTCCTGACGAATGTCAACCTCATTAACCCATTAGGCCCAAACCATGATCTGAATACACTGCCTAACAATGCTTCCAATTATTCGTCGAGTGTGAGATCCCTCACTTTATCCACAATTGCTTTCAGTATTAATTAATATATATTCTAGAACGACTTGAACCAGCTGCATCCAACTTCGACTCCTCCCTTGTCCGATGAAAGTAATGATAATATCCCTTCTCAACACATCTGGCGTCAAACGGGTAATATTTCAACAGCTAAATCCCTCAGCCACTTGGTTGTGCATGTTTCCATCGACAGTGTTACCACCTTTTTGTGCGGTTGGAACGGGTGTACCCACCCCGTTGGATTTAGTCAAAAGGCGCAGCTGATCACACATATTCGATCTGTGCACTTGCAGGAGAAGCCTTTCCAGTGTACGAAATGGTGACTGCTCGATTTACAGTCGTATCAGTAGCTGCTCAAACTAACATCGGGTCGTTTTAGTGGAACTAGTTTTTCGCGCAAGCAAGAGGCCATTCGCCATGTCAATTCTATGAACAACGGGAAAAAATATAAGTGTAGCTTTTGGTGAGTTATAATAATAATTCCCATTGTCACTGTCTAATTTGTGACTGCAGTGATCGATTATTCGTTCGTAGACATACGCGCGACAATCATGAGGACAACTGTGCCATGTGTGACATGGGACAATCGGGTCTTATCGAAGGTTCTCAATAATTAACTGAGCCAACCCCTTGAACGAGAAATCGTTGCAAAATTCAGCTCATAAGCTATTATCCCACATATAATGTAGTTTTTTTGGGATAAATCTATATTTATGTATATACACTTTCTTTAATCTTGCTATTTCATTTTCCATACTTTCCCTAAATGCCAGCGGATGCCACCACGTTCCTTGGAGTTCTACTGCAGTGACCGCATCAGCACCTAACTGGTCCCTGACCTCCTAATATAATATTTCACCTTCCGTGACAGGACCCTGATTCCCGGACCGTGCCGTAACTAATTTTTAATGGTTACTAAATCTCGATGAGGTTCCGAATCGCAAAGCCATATAAGTTGGAGGTGCTTCCTTGGGTGACAACCATCACATAAATCATATTACTGTTTTAAGTTCGACCATACCCACCAGCTTAATTGCCTGGTATGGTTGTGTTCTCCCTGCTCCTATATCATCTACCATCACTAGTGCCCAGACGTCATCCAAACTGAGATGAGACGGCAATATGTCGCCTATATAGGTCCAGCCGAAGAATAGGCGTCTTTCAGACGTACAGACCCTATCAACCCTAAACAACAACAACAACGGTCTCAAATAGCACAGATCCTCGTTGGGTTCCCTTATCCTAACCACTTACAGCGTCGCCACCATGCCTATAGCCATCCGGGTCATTAATGATGCCATTGTCCCAGGTGAGTGTCTTATTGACAACCAAGTAGATGTTTTTCTGATTTGAAAATATGAAGGTGCTATTGGTAGGTTGTTATACGGGAGTATTAACTTTAGTTCCAACTGACGTATGGAACAAAGATCCCCTCGTAGCAGGTTTCACGCCTAGAGAGTTCCAAATTCGTCTTGCGTTCTTCATACTAGGCTCTGGCGCACCTCTTGTTGCTGCCCTGTTTGCTCTGTTCACGACAAAGCGTTGGTGGACACGTACCAACTTTTGGTCCTTCCCCTGGCTGTGCATGCTATGGTTCATCAGCATCTCAATTGTTTCTATTGTCGTATATGTCCTTCCGGCACGAACTACCAGAAGCACGATGGTCACTGTGAGCCATCACTTAATCAAATATCATGGATACTTGAGGTTGACACCATATTGACCGGTCTTTGCCACAGGCAGTCATTCATTCGTGAGCCACTAAACCATTCAAACCGTCTATATTATCTGATAGTTCATAAATTTGGCTAGAACTGTCGAAATCAGTATGATGTACGTTTCTGAGGTATCGAAACGAAAATGAACTCACTTAATTCATCACTGACAGATCGTACCTCCTCGACCGCACCTTGTCTCAGACTCTGGTTATCGCGATGGTATTTTCATTCATTGATTTCCTTATGACATGCGAGTGATTTTTCCCATTGTCACCTTTCACTCGTTGACGGTTGAGCCTTTCAGTTGCCCCTTCAAACATAGGTTATGGATTCATGTTTGTCGCGATCGTCGGAGGATTGAACGATTTCTTGATGGTGAGTAAATTTTATTGGGTTTTATGTAATTACGTCCCAACGTGTGCACCCTTCAGCCCCTTTTATTATTCTATGGCAGACAACCAGTCCTCGCGATGGGTGGCATGGGCCATTTGATGGCTGCAATCGCGTTGTTCACTGCCATTGTGCACAATTATGGGATTGTCGCCTTCTCGTAAGTGCAGATGATTTTACATCGTTGTCCCTACGTCTGATCCACAATGTCATAGCCTTATATCCTTTGTTGCTCTCTGGTGCGCTGTACCTTGAAACATATCATTAATCAGCATGTTGCTAAGCATGTTTCTTAGGATAAATGTTGGGTTCATCATAATGGGTCTCAGAGCAATACAGGACCCCAATTCTGAGAGTCCCAAAAACCCCATGAAAGTCTCTGTGCCACCTAGGGTTCTTGCAGGGTTAATCCTCGTCTCGCTTGTCAGCTCAACTGTGAGTCCAACAAGAGAAAGTCTTATTTCCTTACTGCCACTTATGCTGGCGATCGTCAGCTTGTCACCCTGTTGCTCGCATACGTGGCTCCGAACATGTAAGGCGTTTATGAAAGAAATTCATGTGATGATGAGACCTTCACGGAGGATATCCCTTACTATGAGAACAAATTTTCGAGTAAAACGAACATTCTCCTATCAGACATAGGAATTTTGACCATCATAAATGTCCATACATTCATACCTTGGAATTAGGCATGAGATGTCATGCAGGTGTAACCATCTCTCCAATAACATCACAAATCATAAGTTCCTTGACAGGAGATCACCGATGTTAGGCAATGAATCAATTATGAAGGATAACTATTAGATCTCTATTGAATTTCCAATATTCTCAAATGGCCTGCACCTCAGACTGTATTTCAACTCAGAGAGTTTCTTGGATGTACTGACCTAATGGCTATGTATTCCCAAGTTGTATGACCATGTTTCAGAAATGATATTCTGTATATTTGAACAGATCAATGGCAAGAATCCATGCACATTCTCAAACAAGCCATTCCCAATTCACCAGCCCTCATTCAGATTGATTACAAGTTTAGAAGACCTGTCATCCTTTCAGTCAATATTTCAAACATTGCTATCAGATACAGAATATTGACTGAAAGGATGACAGGTCCTCTAGACATGTAATTGATTGGGATAAGGGCTGATAAATTTGCAATGGCTTGTTTGAGAAAGCCCATTCAATCTGTTCAAACATATGGAATATCTTTTCTTAGAAATTCAATAAGTGGTCATGCAATGTGGAATAATTTTTCAATACAAATATACATTGTACTAGTTAAATCAAGTAATACTCAAAGTTGAGAGATATTGTAAGTAACAAGACTGTTTGCATGGTTGGAAGTTTTGAATTGTGTATCTAATAGGAAATTCAATTTAATTTTGAAAATCATCTAAGTATTATGTGTTAAGATTCCAACATACTTACAGTTCAAACAGCTCCTTTTGTTACAGTCGCCAAGGCACCACAAGTGGGACAATGTATGTGGACAATAGTTAGATTTATATCTCTTTTGTTCCCTTTCTTTTGTCCCTTCATCTTTTGTTCTTTTATCCTTTTGTTCTCCCGTCTATAAGTACAGACCCCTTCCCACCGAGTCACTTCAGATCTTCACGACGAAGTCTGAAGTGAGTGTCATTTCTCTATTTTTTACTTTTTCTTAAACTTACAATGATTTCTAGTTTATTTGTGTTTAGGTAGTTATTATGCAATGAGATCTTCACGACGAAGTCTGAATTTATTTGTGTTTAGTTTTTACATTATGACATATGCCCTAGGATCCTGGCTACCTTATAAACTAAGAATCTGTATGGGAAACTTTCCTTGCCTGTGGATTCACACAAGGCTTGAGGCAGAGGGGATCTGAAGAGAATAGGGTGAGGACCCCCTTATCTAAACAACCCATTGTGTAGCTACTGGGTGTCACTGGCAAATTATAATTCACCAAGCTTCAGTTCATTCAGTTGTACTAACCAAATGTCTCCTATATAATTGCATGTACAAGTGATCAAGCCAAATATTCACAAGTCACTTAGTATATTGGGCTCAGCTTGGAACATTTGCTTCATACATTTGGTTCCTCACATCCCTTATCCAACTTTGCTTCACTTATTGTTTATGTTTGTTTCACTTCCCTTCAGTATTACTCAGTTGTACATCAGCATGTATGCCCAGCCTCTATGTTTCTTTGTTTTAGTTTACATCTCTTATTCTATCCTGTTTAATACTATAGTCATTCATCTCTATCTCCTTTTACTATATAGGTAGTGCATCATCCTGTATGCATTCTCTGTTCAGACTATCAACCTGAGTTGTGCATTTGTACATCTCCTCTACATCAGCATCTACATTCAGTACCAACACTCTTGATCTCCTTTCAAATACCATATGAAATTCAGTGACAGAAGGGATGGGAGAGTACAATACCAGAACATTGAAGCCAAGTGTTAAGTCTCAGTAATGCCAAGAGTACAGACAGGAATCAGCCAAGTCTTGCAGACCAATCGAGGTGGCTAGGCTTCAACATACTCTTGTGTTACACCCTGCTTTTCCATGTGTGCTACTAATTTGGACAGAAGAAAGACCTGGGAGAGTGCTGAGAGTGTCAGCCCAAGTAAGGGACTTCAGACAGGAGAAGGGAGAACAAGAAGACATAAACCAAGTCGATATTCAGAGTGAAGAATTATCTACATACATTTGCCACTTATATAGGTTGAGAAGTGAGATGTGGAACAGAGTGACATAAGGAATAGAGAACAATAAGGTATGAAGAATCATGTAGAGGTATTGTCCACAATGATTGAGATTAGAATAAGGAATGTAAATGAGAATAGAATAATGAGATATGGCCAGGAATAGAATAATGGAAGAGTGGGTGAGAATAGAATAATGGAAGAGTGGGTGAGAATAGAACAATGGAAAATTAGCTGAAAATAATACAATAGGGCTGTGGCCAAATAATAAGTGAAATAACAATTGTTCTGAAGGGAAATGGGTAGGGAAAAGGATGGGGGATGAAGGGATAATAAAGAATAGAGGGATGGGGTAAGGAGAGTGAACCAAATGATGTACCAAATATACCAAGTCAAAACCACCACTGGTATGGGGGTTTAGTCAGTAAGGGTTGGTCAGTCAGTATTGCCGAGTGAACCGGAGCTCGGTGTAGAGTTGCTCTAGGTAATTAATACCTAAAAGCCTGCATACACTGGTCCTTTTCTCTGGCGAGGTCTAGCACAGTCAGTCAGCATAGCTGGAATAGGTTCTGTGACTCAGCAATGTATGAATGGAAATAGAACATGAGTGAACAGGACATGATGTGACAGGGACATGACCTGATGAGATGTGAATGTGTCATGCTGACTAAGACTTTGGACTCTGGTTTGGACTTGAATACAATAGTCTAGACGGTTCTAGACTAGTCTTGACTTGGACTTGGAGACTTGACTTGGGGCTTTAACTTGTGAACTTGTTATTACAGTATCGAAGATATGGTCTGCAGCTGCGATGATAATATCGATGGGGAAAGGATCGGATCTTGGAAGCTTGGGGTTAACCTGAAGCATGCAATCTTCAAGTTGTTTCTGAGTGGAACAAGGGATGCCTTTCCAGAAATACTTCCTATACTCCTGGTCATTGATTTTGTTCTTTTGGTGAAGCCATCCTCCGATGCATGCGAATTTTTTTTGGTACCTGTGAAAATCATAAAGACTTTGAATGCGTCCTTTGCATGACTTGGAAATGAAATTGGTAAGATCCTTCTGTTTGAAACGCTTGTCCATTTTGACATGGTCAAATAGTCTTCGAAGGGTATCTGCAAACTTGGGCCAATCCTTGTCTGCATACTCCTGGAGACCTTCAATAATCTCCCAAACCGAACATTTGACATAGCGCAAAATATACTCACAGCAGTCGTCATTGGATAGTGCATATGTTTTTGCAAGGTTTTCAAATTCGTTTATAAAGGTGTCAACTTCATCATAGCATCCAGTGAAAGTCTTTGGTGCATGATGAGATCTTGGAGGTGGGAAATCGATTTTAGAGCATAAATGTCCTTGAGTTGAAGACATCGTAATCGGCATGTGAATTGGGAGGAATTGATTATGAACACCGTCAACAAAGTATAGACTTGGTGTAGGGGATATAGATTGGTCAAGGTGATTGGTGAATTGTGATTGATCAAGAAAAGGAATGGAAATCGATAGACTTGTAAGAAAGGGAGGCCTTGAAAGTCATATTTGGGATAGACCTAAAAATAGCTAAAACCTAAAGAGCTTAAAAGGTTAAGAGCTTAATAGACTTTGATTGGAAATCGCTATGGGAATGGGGTAACAAGCACATGGTCTTGATTTTCCAAGGATTCAGTGTGAGAAGCCAAGAAATCTTCTAATTTAGATGTCCTTCTTCAGCGTCAAATTGGTCAGAGGCCATATAACTGCAATACCAAATGAGTCAAGCAACACACGTGGTTTGATATGACTGGGCTTGCTTTAGCCTAATAAGGGAATTGACTGTGGGAAAAGAAGCTTTCGGTACCGAGATATGAGTCATGTGTGATGTAATAGATGAAGTTTTTTGGAATTGGCCATTAATCGATAGCAGATATCGATATAAAAGGTAAATGATGTCGGAATTGGGTGAAAATGGATGTAACGGTAGTAATAGAAGAAGTGAGTTGATGTTAATTAAGGGATAAGGTCACAGAAGAATGCTGTGCCTCTCTGGGGCAGCCAATTGTAGAGTTGCTCTAGGTAATTAATACCTAAAAGCCTGCACGCACTGGTCCTTTTTGTCAAGTCCACATACCGAGACCCATCTGCTGGCAGTACCGACCGAGCAACCATCCTATATCCACGACCAAGTGTCCACACCACATGCATAACACTTGGTGCGTCGGTCTCAGCTCGATACATCTGCCATCCACACTCCTTGGTCCATTTCACCTTGGGACTTCCTGTCCTTGTATTATCCTTGGTCACGACCCCATTGTTTTATACTCAGCCACTCCCTATTGTCCCATCTTGAGTCACGACTCTATTATCCTGTCTTTTATTGTTCTATCCCCTCTTTGCATTCCTTGTTCTAATTTTATTCATTGTGGGCAATAACCACATGCTCTGCATACCTTATTGTTCCACATTCCTTATTCCACATGTCACTTCTTAACCTATATAAGTAGGACATGCATGTACATATTTCCTCATTCTGGGTATCGACTAGGCTTAGGCCCTTCTACCTTCTTCTCTTCTGTTAAGTCCTTGACTTGGGCCAGCATCATCAGCATCCCCCCAAGTATCTGTCTGTTGCAAATCCAGTGGCATGCACGGCAAGTAGGGCACAATGCACGAGTACGTTGAAGCCAATGCCACTACTATTGGCCTGCAGGACTTGACCATAGTCTGCCTGACCTTTTTGCCAACACCCCTCAGCAGTACTGAAGTCTGTCAGTACCTGATGCCTGACAGTATACCCAGAATCAAACTACTTTCCATGCATTCATGGTTTACGAATATGGTCTCACAAGACACCCTTTTAATGATCTTTCTATCTTGTTATTCAGAACCGGGTTCCTCGGTAACCCTTTCTAACTGTTTTGAATCAGGATCTGCTCACAGCTTCACCGGATCGTCTTACTCCTGGAAATATGTCCAACAAGACGAATCCACGCCCAGCATTTTCGAACCAATATCAATATAGATTTGGACACCATCCCTTTCTGCCAACCAGAAGGCAACACCCCACCCTCGGCAATCTGTCTGGCATGCTTGATCAATCAGTATCAATTTCACAGTATATTTGAATTTCCGCTTCAATTATGACCTTTTCACAGAACCCCTTTTGTTCTAGTAGTGCTTGCTGACAGCATAGACACATTAACTAGATCTTCCGTCCGGACAATCTCAGTCCACCCATCTGTCCATCATGTACTAGATCTGTCGGTCAGCAATATTTGGGCACAACTTGCTCACCTGCTATAATCTGTTGATTAACAGGGTATTGGGCAGTATTCTAATCCGTCAAGCTACTAACGTTTTTAGGTGCATCCCAATGGCCTCAGTCCAGGCGGCATTTGCCACTGTTCCAAAAGCCTGACCCAGGATCCTGTTCCATCGCTGGAAGCTTCGCCAATAGCCCTAGTCAATGCAACTGCCCTGTGCATGCTTGTATACCAGAACAGCTGGCAAGTTTTTTGGCAGGGACCTCTCGGTCAACGTTATCATTTGGCACGTTCGGCCAAGGTCTCATCCATCCGTCCCCATCTATTCCCATTTTTTCACTCCGTATATGTGTGTCATATGCATTTACGACCCTTCTCCATTCTTCTTGGCTAGAGGCCGACACCTTTAGTAGACGGTGGGATGTCTACCTAAAAGGGGGGGGGGGTGGTGACCAGCTAGAAAACTTTTCAAACTGCTCAAACTCCCCTCCCAAAGACATCCTTCTCCAGAAAACCCCCTCCATTTCATCACTCTCTGTCCTGTTCTCCACTCCCTCCATTCCATTCCATCACCATCATGTCCCCCTCTTCCCCAATCCTTTCTCCAGCCACTCAGCCACTCCCCTATACACTCCCGACACTCCGCTCATGACCCTATGACCACTCTTACTCCCGCAAAAATATCCCCTCATTCCACCTTTAACCTCTAATCCCTCCACAAACATCCATCCCAGTCCATCTGCCACCCTCTTCTCCCATCAATATAACACAGCCGAGCTGCCGAACACCTCGGCACCTCCGACTCATTGTATTTTTTCCTTGATTTCTCTTATTTTTCTTCCTTCAAAAAATTGATTAAAAATTTATACAAATTCCATCATTCCCTCTAATCTATTTCCACATATTCATCCTCATTTCTCTCCTCCTCTTCTTTCCTCCCCTGCTCTTCTTTCCTCCCCTGCTCTTCCTTCCTCTCCTCATCCCACAAAGCATTCCTCAACTCCTCCAGTTGTGGGATTCCTGACAAATCAGGCTCCCTCTCAAGAAGAAGCCACATCGCATCCTCCATCCAATACAACCTCCCCTCTATCTATCCCAATCTGTCCATCCCGTCCGTCTTCCTTGTCCGTTTCCATCCTGACTCCATAGCCAGCGGTACCTCTGCGGTAGCCCTCCCGCTCGATTTCTGGGTACAGGCCCATTTCAGCCTTTTACTTGGGGGCTCTACCTCCCATCAGCACCCCCAACCCCTGGCCCGATTGCTTTTGCACCCTTCATTGAGTCCCGAACCATCGGGCTGATCTTGTCCCAGGCCAATTTGTTTTTGCACTATGAGAAATACGTCAATCAGCAGGAATAAAAGAAGCTGTATTACTGCTCACCTGAGAGTCTCCTCCCCATCCTCACATATTGGCCCCCTTGCTGGGCCCCACCTCCGCACTCCTACCCCTTTTTCCGCCCGTAAATCTTTGGGACCACCGAGGTTCTGGGAACTTCTGACCACCCAGCCATTTTGGCCCATTGGGATATGGTCTCTTGACCATCCTCCGCATTGTTCCAAAACTCCCAAGTCACTGCGGTCAGTCTCCCGATGGCAATTTCTTCATTGGGCTCTGTTTGGTCCACCCCCACTGTAATGACCTCCTCTACCGCCCCTGCTAAGACACCCTCCCCATCTGCACTATCCAAAGTTTCCCTGGGGTCTTGCAAATCACGCCCCACACTTGGTACTGATGCTGGATCGTGTTCATGGATAACCCATTTTCTGTCGTTTCCCCATTTAATGGCATTGGTCTCGGCGTGCATTTTGTTCTGGGTTTTTTGATGGCAATGAGTGGGGGTATGCAGTTGGTTGATGAGAAGTCTGGAAGCTTCCCATACTATCCATAATATTATGTTTAGGTGTTCTGAATCTTACTTTTAATTTCCAGCTTCAGGGGTTCAGCCGCTAAGGGGGGGATACTGTCAAGTCCACGTACCGAGACCCGTCCGCTGGCAGTACCGACCGAGCAACCATCCTATATCCACAACCAAGTATCCACACCGCATACATAACACTTGGTGCGTCGGTCTTGGCTTGGTACATCTGCCATCCACACTCCTCGGTCCGTTTCACCTCGGGACTTCCTGTCCTTGTATTATCCTTGGTCACAACTCCATTGTTTTATACTCAGCCACTCCCTATTGTCCCATCTTGAGTCACAATTCTATTATCCTGTCTTTTATTGTTCTATCCCCGCTTTGCATTCCTTGTTCTAATTTTGTTCGTTGTGGACAACAACCACATGCTCTGCATACCTTATTGTTCCACATTCCTTATTCCACATGTCGCTTCTTAACCTATATAAGTAGGACATGCATGTACATATTTCCTCATTCTGGGTATTGACTAGGCTTAGGCCCTTCTACCTTCTTCTCTTCTGTTAAGTCCTCGACTCAGGCTGGCATCATCAGCATCCCCCCGAGTATCTGTCTGTTGCAAATCCAGTGCCATGCATGGCAAGTAGGGCGCAACGCACGAGTACATTGAAGCCAATGCCACTACTCTTGGCCTGCAGGACTTGACCATAGTCTGCCCGACCTGTTTGCCAACACCCCTCGGCAGTACTGAAGTCTGTCAGTACCCGACGCCTGACACTTTTCTCTGGTGGGATCTAGCGCAGTCGTTCGGCACAGCTGGAATAGGTTCTGTGACTCGGCAATGTATGAACAAAAATAGAATGTGAACAAAATAAGGTGTGATGTGACAGGGACATGACCTTGATGAGACGCAAATGTGTCACGCTGACTAAGACTTGGACTTTGACTTTGGACTTAAATACAATAGTCTGGATGTTTCTAGACTAGTCTTGACTTGGACTTAGAGACTTGACTTGGGGCTTTAACTTGTGAACTTGTTATTACAGAGGTGAGCCAGATGCCTTTATATACAAAAACCAAGCAACAATGTGAAACAATGTGAGAGGTTGGCTATGTCAGTTGAATGACAAAGCACGAGAACAAAGTATACAAAAGAGGAAACTATGGAGAAACTCTGGAGACATGGTACAGCATCAAGGCTGCACGAATAGGGGCTAGGGGCTATGATAGGGGGAGACTAACCAAAAAGGGAAGGATGATGAGTAACAAGGAGAAAAGACTAACAGAATAGGAAACAGGTCTGAGTCATGCCAAGAAAAAGGGAAACATATAAAAGAAACAATAAGGAAGTCCACCAATAAACGTCTAACAACCTTGTCCACTACTCCTAAGGGGCCTTAGGATGAGTCAGGGGACTGAGTCATCTCGGAGTATTTCCAGGTCACAGGCAACATATATTCTGCAATTTCTCCAGTATCCAATCCAAGGATAGGGGTCTGGGAGTAGGAGGACTAATGGGTATATGGTCGTGCACTCTCATTTTGTGTTTAAGAGAGAGTCGAGTAGAGTGGGTGGGGTAATCAGGATGGGATAGTGCCCTGAACTCCGCCTCATATTCCACTCTACTCCTATCATGATATGCTGGTCTAGACATCATTCCAAGAAATATGTATGATGCCGAGCCCCCCCCTTCTCTCTGATAGTGTGCAGTTGTTGCCCAGCAACCTCAAGGTAACATCCCCATGGTTGGTCCCCACCTCCACAACTGCTCTGACTCGCGCCTGGACCTGAGGAGTCACTGGGTCTTGTCCCTCCTTTCTGCACTCTCCTGCCTGCTACCAGACACACGATGCAGGCTACACGATCTGCTTGCCCCTTGGACATACACCAATCAATTGCAACTACTGCAATGCGTACTGAATGCAATCTCTCATACATAACATGGGCGCTTTGATGTGCTACAGCCCAGGCCTTTCATCGCTCTGTCAGTACCACCTCAAGAGCCATCGCATGGCCCTTGTTGCAGCAGATGATGAGCGGTGCTCACACAGCCCCTACCCATTCCTGGCACCCAGCATAGTCATCACTGCACACATCCTCACTCCTGTATGGGCCGCAATGTAGGGTACCATAGCAGTGGGTGGTCCGCTCCTACTTCAGTGCCACTGCCAAAGTGGAGAGCCTCCCCTGAAGCGGCGTGAGTTCTCATTTGATGCATGCATCATGCAGCCAGCGGCATTAATGCCTTTGTGAGATCACTGATGACCCCCTAGTGCCAATGCCTGTATGCCTGCCATCAGTCAATCCCACGCACATTTGTGCTGCCACTGATTCTGCAAATGGCCGAGAGAATCACATAAGCTGCATTGTTACACAGCTCAATCTGTACTCATGGTTGCAACAGTTTCCCTTTGCATCTGGAACCCCATGTGACATGCTCCTTGTAGTATGTGATTCCTCGTCGCTGACTGAGGTTGTACCTGGGCAAGCCACGACAGCTTCCTTAGTTGCCACCGCCCTGGCTTATTCTGGATCTGAGTGGCAGGTGGGTCTTGTTCCCACCGTGTTCTTGCTCCTGCACCTTTCCACTGATAACACCACTATTATATGCTGGCTGTCATGATCATCATCACCCCATACATTGTTTTCACACCTTTAGCCTACGGCTAGATGTGTGCAGTGCTGACTACACGATCCACCTGCCATTTGGACATGCAATGACAAGTTGTGACAGCCGCTAATGTGTACCAAACGTAACCCACTCGAGGCAAATGACATATGCATTGATCAACTCTCTTGAGTGACTGCCAACAATGTCCGTACAATCCATGTGCAGTCAATCCCATTGTTATAGCCCATACCTTCAACAACCCCCACAACCACCCCTCCTTATTCCAAGACC
>QLPG01002794.1:0-11479 GCA_003314385.1 Gomphus sp. MG54
GCTTGACTTTAAGTTGAGAGGGAGGAAGACCACCCATGTTAATTTGCCATGCCTGGTGCTAGCCTTATGCAAGAATGGTGGCCTGGCGGCCACCTTTTTTTTTTCTTATTATAATGTGTATGGAACCACAAACCTCCACATTATAAATATCTCCATCATCCCCATTCATATTGCAGTACATACACTTGGTATACCAAATCCTTTCCTGTCCATGTTTGTTTCAGTTCAAAATTTTCTCATTACCTATGGCATACATGATTGCAGAAAAGGCAGCTGATATGACTGTACAATTCCCTACATGTCTGTAGAGGTTGGTAATGAGAGATGTCGGTGATGAAGAATTAAAATCATGTAATTCATTATTCTTAATTAATATGATCAGGGGCAGTTCTCGAGAAAGGCAATCACCTGCAATCAGTGTTTTTGTCAAAAGTTGTATGTGCCTATGAGTTCTTGAAAGTATTCTATATGCACTTCCATTCCCATCCAATTTTATCTATATAGTCATTGAGCAATTAAAGGATGTTTAATAAATAACGTGCAATATGAATTTCAGAGAATGAAGCTCACCAGGGAGGTTGAACTCCATAAAAAGGAAAATAAAGTAGAAAAAATTCAGTATATCACAATAAGGATGATGACTTAAGCTCATCAATTCCGAATGCCCTCTCCACACTCCCCAGCTTCACTTGCATCTACTCCCCTTCAGCATGTTGGTCAGACAGTGCGGTGATTGCACCACCAGCTCCTAATGTCCACTCTTGCTCCTGTCAGGCTTTGGGTACTGACAGACTTTGGTACTGGTAAAGGGTATCGGGCAGACAATGGCCAAGTCCTGCAGGCCAAGAGTAGTGGCATTGGCTTCAATGTACTCGTGCGTTGCACCCTACTTGCCGTGCGTGCCATCAATTTGTAACAGACAGATACTCGGGAGGATGGTGATGATGCCGGCCTGAGTCAAGGACTTAACAGAGGGGAAGAAGGTAGAAGGGCCTAAGCCTAGTCAATACCCAGAATGAGGAAATATGTACATGCATGTCCTACTTATATAGGTTAAGAAGTGACATGTGGAATAAGGAATGTGAGACAACAAGGTATGCAGAGCATGTGGGTATTATCCACAATGAGTATAATTAGGATGAAGGAATGTAGATGGGGATAGAACAATCAAAGATAGAATAATAAGAGTGTGGCCAAGGACAGGACAATAGGGAGTATCCGACTATGAAACAATGGTTGTGACTGAGGATAATACCAGGACAGGAAGTCCCGAGGCAAGATGGACTGAAGGGTGAGGACAAGGAGTGTGGATGGTGGATGTACCAAGCCAAGACCAGTGTACCAAGTGTTATGCATGTGGCATGGACACTTGGTCATGGATATAGGATGGTTTCTCGGTCGACACTGCCGAATAAACAGATCTCGGTACATGTACTTGACAGCTCCTCAGTTCTACCATGATGGTTGACATCCTCATGGTTGAACCGAGGATTCACTTTTTGGTGAATCTACAGACTTCAGAGTACATGCCACATTCCCAGCCTTCAATATGCTATGATTTATTTCTTTGGCATACCAGTCATGCTACCTACTCATGGAACATAAAGGTCAAAGAACCCATTGCATTTCAGAGACTCATCGAGTGGTAGGCTCCTCCTGAAATCCTCCAATCCTCCCACATTGGTTGATACCTTGTGTCAAGCTGTGGGTACTGATGAACTTTGGGACTGCCGAGGTGTCAGACAGGATAGGCCAAGTCTTACAGGCCAGGAGTAGTGGCTTTGGCTCCAATGTACTCATGCATTGCACCCTACTCTTGCATGTATGCCACTGATTTGCAACAGACAGGATACTCGGGAGGATGCCGATGATGCCAGCCCGAGTAGAGGACTTAACAGAGGAGAAGAAGGTAGAAGGGCCTAAGCCTGGTCGATACCCAGAATGAAGAAACATGTACATGCATGTCCTACTTATATAGGTTAAGAGGTGACATGTGGAATAAGGAATGTGGAACAATAAGGTATGCAGAGCATGTGGGTATTATCCACAATGAGTATAATTAGGATGAAGGAATGTAGATGGGGATAGAACAATCAAAGATAGAATAATAAGAGTGTGGCCAAGGACAGGACAATAGGGAGTATCCGACTATGAAACAATGGTTGCGACTGAGGATAGAACAAGGGCATAGAACAAGGGCTAGATATTCCGAGATCAGGTGGGACAAAGATGAAGGGGCAGTCATGGTAGGGTCAATGGGTAATAAGAAGCCAAGAGTGGACGTGGGATGGGAATGAGGAGTGCAGATGGTATGTGTGCAGGGCCAAAAATGATGCACCAAGTGACTTGTACTTGGCTGATGCGTAGCTGTTTAATGGTTTGTTTGGTCGGCACTGCTGAATCAATGGATCCTCAGTATGTGTACTTGACACCTTGCCAGAACTGTAGAAGTGAGAATACCCACACCTCCCAGAGTGCTTCCAATGATGTCATTGACATATTGTTCACACCTATGAGAGTGCATTGAGTGGGGGGAATCATATATACTTAGCTGAAGCTGAAGAGATGAAGGTTGTCTGTATTTGGAGCACTATCAATCAGGCCTAAGATGTAGGGAGAGTAGCCAAATATCTGCTTTATGTGCACGATGACCAGTAACCAACTCGACACCCCCACAGACAGCAGCATTGGCACGTTCTGTTTCTATCAAGGGTTTTTGACATCTCTTCAACCTGTAGAAGTTCTCCACAAAAGAAGCCCCTAAATTGAGATATGTAAACTGGTACATGATGGGGGGTGAGGTCGGTACCTTCGGCTTTTAAGTAATGCCATTCAATGAAAAACATAATCATAGCATAGAATTCCTCGTGGCTGTTGACAATCTGCAGGAGGTACTGGGGGTGCCATTGTACAAACACCTATATGGGTGGGGGGTGACTTGAGGAACAAACGACTTGGAAGTAGTTTCATAGAACCCACAGTGAGGACATATTTAAGAGCTGGCTGAAGGAGATCATACAGTTGTTCTTGAGCAATTAATTGATAAAGAAATGGTCGGTAGGGATCACTCCCAATGTTGTTGAAGAATTAGACCACGTTTGCTATCACAGCTACTTTGTGAGGCCTCTTTCTTCTTCGGTATTTGTGTTATATCCGTGATATAACTCTGACATCCCAGACATCCGACATAGGGTGCTATGAAGACTGTCCCTCCGAATCAAGTCCGAGCCAGTCCGAACCCACCTGGTCACCTCCGAGTCTGACCAACAACGATCACCTCGGACCTCGGACAACCTTCCTTTCTCGTCGAACAATAGTCTTATTGTAACACCAGTTGTAGATCTTCTTGTACTCTGTTTTCGTTCATCTTATTGTTCCGTCAGCTATTCCTAATTAGTTACAATAAGGACCACATGTATAAATACCTCCAGACTTCTATACTATACCTTAGTTCGAATATCGACTTGTATTCCCACTCACTCTTGAACTCCAAAAGCTTATCTTCTCCGAACCTCCGAAATAAAGGACTGACGATCGAGGAGGGCACAACATTAAAGTTGAAGCCAAGTCCTTACAACTCCAACGACTTACGTCAGCTTGGACCTGATGCAAACTCGGATGCTAACAATTTGCTAATTTAGAAGTTCCTGCCAATGTTCCCTTAACCAGGTGTCATGCATGGTGTTGCCACATTGTACATGATGAGGAGCAGACAATGTACATAACCGGTGACAGTAAAGAGATCAATCTCAACCATGTTCCAAATTAGACTCCAATGGTGCTCATCTCATATCACCTTCACTATCACCACATCGCACAGCCAACCATTCTATTCAGCACTCCAATCTTCAGACTCCCAAATTATCATCATGTCTTCTTCAGAGCACATTCCCATGCAATGCTACAACACCCATGATACACAGATCCAGGCAGAACCATTAACATCTCATTATCTTTGTGTACCCCCTCTAGCACATTTCTCACTCAGAAGATGATCCCATCCAATCTACACTCAGTCATATGCGATAGGAGATGCAGTCTATTTCCCAGAAAGCCAAGAACCGTACATATTTCTTGGAATGATGTCTAGACCAGCATATTGTGATAGGAGTAGAGTGGAATATGAGGCAGAGTTCAGGGAACCATCCCATCCTGACTACCCTGCCCACTCCATTCAACTCACTCTTAAACACACAATGAGAGTGCACAACCATATACCCATTAGTCCTCCTACTCCCAGACCCTTATCCTTGAATTGGATACTGGAGAAATTGCAGAAGATATGTTGCCTGTGACCTGGAAATACTCCGAGATGACTCAGTCCTCTGACTCATCTTAAGGACCCTCAGAAGTAGTGGACAAGATTGTTAGATGTTTATTGGTGGACTTCCTTAGTTTTTCTTTTATATGTTTCCCCTTTTCTTGGCATGACTCAGATCTGTTTCCTATTCTGTTAGTCTTTTCTTGTTGTTACTCATCATCCTTACCTTTTTGGTTAGTCTCTCCCTATCATAGCCCCTAGCCCCTATTTGTGCAGCCTTGATGCTGTACCATTTCTTCGGAGTTTCTCCATAGTTTCCTCCTTTATATACTTTGTTCTCATGCTTTGTCATTCAACTGACATAGCCAACCTCTCACATTGTTTTGCATCATTGATTGGTTTTTGTATATAAAGGCCTCTTGCTCACCTCTGTAATAACAAGTTCACAAGTTAAAGCCCCAAGTTAAGTCTCCAAGTCCAAGTCAAGACTAGTCTAGAAATATCGAGACTATTGTATTCAAGTCCAAAGCCAAAGTCCAAAGCCTTAGTCAGCATGACACATTCACATCTCAGGTCATGTCACAGAGCTTAATCCAGCTGTGCCTGTCAAGCTTCGGGTCCTGATGGACTTTGGTACTGCTGAGGGGTGCTGTCGAAGGGTCAGGCAGACTATGGCCAAGTCCTGCAGGCCAAGAGTAGTGGCGTTGGCTTCAACGTACTCGTGCGTTGTGCCTTACTTGCCGTGCATGCCACCAATTTGCAACAGACAGATACTTGGGAGGATGCTGATGATGCCGGCCTGAGTCGAGGACTTAACAGAGAGGAAGAAGGTAGAAGGGCCTAAGCCTAGTCAATACCCAGAATGAGGAAATATGTACATGCATGACCTACTTATATAGGTTAAGAAGCGACATGTGGAACAAGGAATGTGGAACAACAAGGTATGCAGAGCATGCGGTTATTGTCCACAATGAGTAAAATTAGAACAAGGAATGTAAACCAGGATAAAACAATAAACGATAGGATAATAGGAAATGGGTCAAGGACAGGACAATAGAGAGTGCATGACTATAAAACAAGGGCTGCGCACGAAGATAGAACAAGGACAGGAAGTCCCAAGGTGAAGCAGATTGAGGAACAGACAAATGGTGTGGTGGATGTGCTGAGCCTAGAACAGCGTACCAAGTGACGTACATGTGGCATGGACACTTGTACATGGATGTAGAATGGCTGCTCAGTCAGCACTGCTGAATAACCAGAACCTCGGTACATGTACTTGACAGTGCCGAATAACTGCGCTAGACCCCACCAGAGAAAAGGACCAGTGTGCACAGGCTTTTAGGTATTAATTACCTAGAGCAACTCTGCACTGGGGCCTACAAAGTGTAGCATAGAGAGCATATGCATCAAGAAAAAATGATCATCTGGACATAATGCATGACACAGCGACACCAGTGCACCGCACATGCAGACAGCCCCACATGTGGGGGTGTCAAGAGGTGGGGTACATTGGTGTCACTGCATCATTTGTGTGGTCAGGAGCATGACCATGGTGGGAGGAAAGATGTTGGCATGTGCTGGGTGCAGTGCATGTTCATGTTTTTCACCCACTGCATGCTGAGGTCCCACCACATCATGCATGATGGAGGAAAGACATCAGTGTGTGGTGGCTGCACAACACAAAGATGGAGTACACCCAACACATGCCAAAATATTTCCTGCACAACGCATGGGGAGGTGGAGTGGCCTGGTGTCGCCATGCATGAGTGGTAGGGGAAGGAAAGGGAGATGTGGTGTTGAACCAGTCAGATGACCGGGCGGTAGTCGAATTTGAAAATTTGCATCATGGGAAGGGCTTGTATAAATTCTGACCCAATTAGCTTATGTAAAAATGCCTACAAGTGCCACAACTGAACTTTATATTATAGATATCCTGTCCTTTTTACTCCATTCTCTCTTTTGACCTCCTGTCTCCTGGTGACTATTCATATGCACTTTGGTTTCATCTCCTCTCTGTCTCTGATTCTGTAATTTTTTTCTCCTATCTGTCACCTATGTATTCTCATTTGTTCTCAATCTCTCCCCTATGTCTCTAATCCTTTGATCACCTGTCTTGTCCCTATCTCTCCCCAGTCATGTGCTGAATCTTGCTCACTTGGTCATTCCTTATTGTTCCACCTGGTAAGTCCAGTCACATTACATGTCTTTGATCTTTTACTAATTGTATCTCTCTTGTCCATTCATCCTTTTTCTGAGTTCCTCCTAATTTCCCGCATATGTGCCATTTTTCCCTCTAACCAACCTATCCCCACTTTCTTCCCTGTTCCACCTCCCCTTCCCTTTCCTCTCTTCTTCACAAGCAATCAACAACACAGATGTGTCACTGGGGCAACATGCATTACCCCTATCAATGGGGTATTCATCTTTGTATACGGGTCACCCACGGGTCAAATGTGGGTGACCCGCACCCAACCCATGGGAAATCCGAACCCGTCAACGTCCCATAGGTCGACAGGTGTCAGGTGCGCGCCGCACCCACATGCGTGCGGCACGTACGGCACGTACGGCACGTCCGTGTCGTCCGTGTGTGCATGTGTGTCATGCCCATGCGCGTACGGCGCATACAGCGCGTGCGGTGCATGCACGTCCGGCGCGTTCGTGTCGTCCGTGTGAGCGTGCGGCGCGTGCGTGTCGTCCGTGTGAGCGTGCGGCGCGTGCGTGTCGTACGCGCACGCGTGACACCGCGGGTTGGGCTGGGTTGCGGGTGCTCTCGGCTTGACCTGCACCCGCACCCAAGGACACCGACTCGGTGACCCGTGCGGGTTGGCCCAACCCGTGCCATTCCCTACTAGTCAGCTGTCGGTTTCAGCCAAACCCACGACTCGAGTTTATGTCAGGCCCTTTCCCCTGTGTAATTTTTGAGTGCGACTCGAATTAACGTCAGATCTCAGTTGTGTCAAATCTTGCCTGTCTGCCGTATTTGCCGAGCCAAGCAGAGTGTGTATTTTGACAGATAATACACCATCGGGACAGTTTAATCTGGAACAATATGCACATGGAAGCAGTATAGACGATTTAAGCAATTACTCACCATGGTGGTCAGAACCTGGGAAAAAGGTTTCTTTCAGGTTGTAACAGCTTTGATGTTATCATCACTTAAGAATCTCACAACACAACACCAAGTCCAACCGTGGACATACTGTACACTTCTCACCCCGAATGAGATACTTTCCCGATGTATCCTTATAATTATGATGTATAAAGAAAATCAGTCATTAGGCCTTTTTTCGTCTCCCAGCCGCTGGCTACCATGATATGGATCGCTGGGTTATTTCTCTTTGTCTCTATGGTTGTCTGTCAAGTTTGTAAGTGCATAAGTGCGTATCATCTTCTGAATACTAATTCCCATGCTAAGTTGAGTTATCTATCCCTCTTCCCGACGGCACAAAGGCAATCAATGTAACCAGTCCTCACTAATGAACTACTATCCCCACTAACAAATTCTGGAGTGCTCGTCTCCACGTATACTGAAGAAATCCAGAGTCCTTAGTTGCATGCCTCATTTTCTGGGGTCACCATGTCACTGTTCCGACGATGAAATGCTGATAACGGCTGAGGGCACCCTCTGCCACCCCCATGTACTTGCATCTTTGGGAGAGAAACAACATTCTTTTAATGGTGTGGAATTGAAGGCATCTAATAAAGCCGTCTTCCAAAATATCTGACACCTTGCTACATAGTCTACAGAGAGGAGTGTCAATATTACGGAACCCCAATAATGAATCTGCAACTCCAACTTACACCGAACGAAACGGCCACTTTGAATAACTTGAATTCTGCCGATAGCCGTACGCGAACAGTATTAAGCCATGCCTCTATTAATTTTTCATATTCTCAGATCTCAGGCAAAGCCAATTCGTATACTTCACATTGCAGATAGTTGGTGGTCACATTGGAATCCCGATCCTTTTCATGGTCTCTATATTCCTACGAAAACCCAGGCCTGATCTGATTTTCCTCAATTTCTGCATTACATGGGTGTTTTCTGCTATCATTTTCTCAATTGGGTTGGCTACATATTATGATATTCCCGAGAATTAGCTACTTACAAGAGTATGTCAGATTATATCGCAGGGGTCCATCTTACGGAAGAACTCCAATGACACCGCCAAATCTCCTTCCATCCATGAGCGAAAGGGAGTGCCTGATTCAAGCTGCCCTTACCACCGGGGCTCAGGCGATGACGGACACGGCCATGTTTGCGTTGATCATCAAGGTAACTGTGCACCATGATACCATCATCCTTTAAATTTAACATTAACACAAGTCTTTCTCATTATGTAGGTTTGGCTCGATTTTAGGGCTCGTATTTACGGACCTTGGGGAAAGATACAAGCCCAATGGACCCGAGCTGCGGTGTGTTCAACCAACAAGTTCTACTCACCAGTGGTCTTCATGGTAGTCCTGTGGACGATCATAGCTTTTATTGTCTCCGTATATAGGTCTACTTGCTTTCTCGCTCGCTGCCCTACGGGTAAAGTTATCGTGGCTTGTATGCCATCGTCATACTTATATCACTGTTGCCGTCCCCACAGCCCGACACCTTTGGTTTTCCACACAAATTTTACTGCGAGCTGGGAAAATTGGGCAGCACTTCACTGTAAGTCATATCTACATGCCCAAGTAAACCATCAAAAATGAGATATGTTACTCTAGAATGCTGGGTTTCTTTGCCTACGGAATTATGCTTGTCATCTTGATTCTTACTCTTATCTTTGATGGTGGCTCTCCTCAGTTATTTGTTTATCTTTTGGTTAATTGATTGAAAAGCATGCATCATCCGTATTCTGTGTCGTTACTGGGTCCTTCTTCGCAACTGTACAGACAAGGCCCGACGAATCTCACTGTCTCTCGTCCTTCGGGTCATAATATTTAGCTTATATCGCCTTGTCGTCGCTGTGTGCGTGTTTAAACTTCTTTGAGTCACTGCTGCGCTTTGGAATTCTAATTTGCTCACGCTAACATGTGCCGTATTGCATGGACATTTTCCACAGAGCATATACAACAACTATAAAGAAAATGGACGTCTGTCTAACTACTATTTGCTATACCCTTATCCCAGAGTGGGTTGACTTGCTACAAGCTGCAAGTGCGTCACTTCAGATCTTTGCAATTAATGGTCTGTGTTTCTGCTCTAACCCATTCTGTCACAGGCCCGCTCGTTGCATTTGTCATATTTGCTTCAAGCAAAGTAGGCACCAGATCTTTATCCCCGTTGACTACCCCTAGAACTCCTTTCACAGGAATTTATTGATGCATTAATGTTCTGGCGCAAGCCGTTTCCGGGAATTCAGAAAACATCTAGTCTCGATCCAAATTTTCCTGAAAACATCAACGGGTCTAATTCCGTGTTGGATAACACATTAGATGAAGAGATAGTCGAGAGAGACGCTGGTTTCTAGTTTTTCGATCTTCCGTGAAAAACATTATTTCTCCATCTATATTGTCAAGATTGAGTAAAATTGTTTCTATCCGGGTGCCTCAGTCCAACCTGTTGTCTCTTTGTTTTCTATTTGGACCTTTTTCCTGCCTCTAGCAGGTTCTTTTTCGTACTCCACATGCGTTCAATTATGCACTCTGAGATATTTCTAAATTGACTACTTGATACTCACAACATGTCTTAAAGAATTAGGAAACTTACCCATTGTGAAACAAATATATGACAAAGCTGCGACACAGACCAAGAACAGCATGCCACTGGGCAAGAGAAATGACAGGTTACCATCTGTCAGGCACTGAAAATGCCTGGCCGAGTACTATTGCAATAGTACTGAAATGCTGGCAGGAATCAGCCAAGTCTTACAGACCAATTGGGATGGATTGGCTTCAACATACTTGTGCATTGTGCCCTACTTTCCATGTGTGCCACTAATTTCAGAGGGACAGAGAACCCAGGAGGATGCTAAGGGTGTCAGACTGAATAAGGACTTCAGATAGGAGGAGGGAAGACAGGAAGGTGTATGCCAAGTTGATATTCAGAATGAGGAACTATCTACATCCATGTTATACTTATATAGTATAGGTTAAGAAGTGAGATGTAGAATCAGGGTGGCATAAGACATGGAGAAAAGAATAAGGTATGGAGCACATGTGTGAGCATTGTCAATAATAGAACAATGAAAAATATACGAGAATAGAACAATAGAATATGGCTGATCATAAAATAATAGGAGTATGAATGAAAATAGAACAATAGAAAGTGACTAAATATAACACAATAGGGTCATGACCGAAAATACTTGAATAAAAATGTTCCAAGGTAAAAAGGGACAGGGAGAAAATTAGATATAGAAGAATAAACAAAGGTAGAGGGGATAGGATAGGATGAAAGGAAGTGGACCGAATGATGAACCAAATGTACCAAGCCGAGATTATATACTAGTGAGGAATGACTTGTCACTGGTGTGTGTTGGGATTTAAAAGTGATTTATTTGTTTATTTTCATTGTTTTTCTTTATTTCTTGTGCGTATCTTTAATGTGCACGTTCTCATGTCACTTGTGTGACTCTTGTCACTGTGAATCATTTGTGACATCATTTGTAGTATAGTTTTCCCTCTTTAACATTGTATAAGTAGTTTAGTTAGTATTCTAAAGTAATTCCAGGTGGTTTCAGCCCTCCCATGACCACATTGATTGGTATGCCAGTTTATTTTGTGATGCAACTCGAGTTTATGTCGCATATTGTGTCCTGCATTTGATGGCCTTTGTGCCTGTTGATATTGAGTCCAGTTATTGATTTATGTCGTCGATTTTATTTTCTAACAGTGTGTGGGATTAAATGGTAGAGATCATTGGGTTAGTATAACCAAGTGAACCAAGGCTTGGTGTTGTGTACTTAATACCAACCATCACATTAATGAGAGAAACACACTAGATAGTGCAAATCACAAATCCAACCAAAATGCCACATAGAGTGAGTGCAACCTCACATACAACCCAAGCCATGATCATTCAGGTGACATGAGCAACACCAATGAGTGGCCTGAGTCAGTACTGTCAAGCCTGCAACACCGAGTACCGACTCACTCGGGAATACCGACCAACCGGCCCTCACCCGCATTATCTCGCACCACCGTGTGGCCTCGGCTCGGCACATCTGGTACATCGTATGGACCACTCCCCTCGTACACCCCCTTTCATTGTTCCTTCACCCCCCT
>QLPG01002797.1:969-29017 GCA_003314385.1 Gomphus sp. MG54
TTTGGATCTTGGACCTGGGACTGGGTCTTTGGGGACAGGGGTGAGATTCACTGTATTAAAGACTGGGTAGAGGTGAGACAGGAATTGTGGGAGCTGGAGTCTATACAAGTGTTTCCCATTCTTCTTTGGACTAGGAACAGTCCAAGATACCAGTGACTCAGTTTCTGGGATGGCCAAGTCATTAAAATGTCTGATGCATCTAGGAAGACTTGGGCTCCCACTTGATACTTGGGTGCTGGCATTCATTGCTGGTTGTAGTACCAAGCCATATTATCTTTGGCTTTGCCAGTGTATTAGGAACCACACGCCAGCATGCCCAATTATTCATTTCAGCCTGCTCAGCCTGCTTAGCCCAACTCAGCCCTCACTCACCTATTTAACTATACACCCTCAGCCCACAAACTATATGCACCTCGTGTATCCGTCTTGGCATCACATGCACCTGTCAATTCACTCCACTCATTTATGTCAACCTCCATATGCTTGCAAATCCATTTTCACTTCATTTATGTTTAATATCCTTTTCATTACATTCTGCTCTACTTTCCTTATTTGCAATTCCGTTCTATCTCTGATATCTGATCTGCTACTACATTCCTTATAGGGTAACTCAATTGGGAATCAGGGTGACATCACCCCTCATTGTCATGGAGGAGATCAAGATTGGGACATAGTATTTCTGTTCTTGCTTTTCACGATCCTTGGCTTTCTCATCTATTATAGGAATCTAGTCAACTCCTCGTAGATTTAAAGTAGTATAAAGATCTTGTACATTTAGTAGTTCAGTCCTCAGTCAGATAATCAACTTTGATTTCAACTAAGCTTTTTTTGTCTCACTATTCTGAAATTAGGGACCAGTGCGATCTGGTAGGTGCAACACATAAGTTGAAGCCTTGCCCTACTCCAAACCTTGCCATTGTTTATCTTTGGGAGATATTCTTTAATTACAACTACATCATTCTTTCATATCATAACAGTATTATCTGACTTCTACACCTGATCGCACCTCTTTGTCAAGCTTTGGTAATGCCAAAGTTACAGACAGGTAATGGCCAAGTCCTACAGGCCAGAAGTAGTGGCTTTGGCTTCAATGTACTCGTGTATTGCGTCTTACTTGCCATATGTGCCACCAATTTGGGACAGAGGGAGTACTTGGGGGGTGCTGAAAGTGCCAGCCCAAGTAGAGGACTTTACAGAGGAAGGAGGAGACAAGGGGCCTAACCCTAGTTAATACCCAGAATGAGGAAGTATGTATATGCATGCTCTACTTATATAGGTTTAAGAAGCACCATGTGGAATAAGGAATGTGGGACAATAAGGTATGCAGAGCATGTGGAGATATTGTCCACAATGAGTAAAATTAGAATGAAGGAATGTAAATGGGGATAGAATAATAAAAATAGAATAATAGGAATGTGGCCAAGGATAGGACAATAGGGAGTATCCGACTATAAAACAATAGTTGTGGCTGAGGATAAAACAAGGACAGGATGTCCAGAGGTGAGGTAGATCGAGGAATAAGGAGTAGACAAGATAGGATTAATGGGTGGTGAATGGCATAGGGTAGATGAGGGATGGAAACAAGGAATGTGGATGGTGGATGTGCCGAGCCGAGACTGGCATAATAAGTGACTTGCATGTGGTGTAGGCACTTGTATGTGGACGTAGTCTGACTGCTCAGTGGGCACTGCCAAATTACTGGGATCTCGGTATGTGTACTTGACACTCTTTTTGCATATCATCTTCACATGTTACGACCATCATGAATACTCAATCAACTGTCTATAATCTACCCTTCATCTTAGAAGTCCCGAATCAGTTGCAGGAGATTTCTGCACTTCGATGACTGTCAGAACAACATTTGATTTGCAAAGCTGGCCTGTCAGGCAAGAATAGTCCTCCTGAACATGAGGATAATGACAAAGAAGAACTAATTGACAATAATAACATTGATGAGGCAAACCCAAACCCTACTCAAGTTTTGAATCCAAACCCCACTCATAATTCTAATCCAACTCTTAATTCCGACTCTATTTCTGACAAAATTATTAAGGCACTTGTTGACCAATTAGCCCAACCACTCCCTAAATCCAATTCCAATCCTGGCCATCATGCCAAGATTCATGAGCCCAAGGTCTACAATGGCACGGACCAAGCTAAGCTCTGTACCTTCTTTATACAATGCGCACTAAACTTTCGAGACCATCCAGCTGCTATTCTGTTGGATGCATTGAGAGTCCAGTATGCCATCTCATACCTCACTGGGCCTGTGCTCCAGTACTTTGAACCTGCCATCTTGGGAGAAATCCAACCTGAGCCTAGCTGGCTTAAGGTCTAGAGAGACTTTCGACAAGAGCTCAAGACAAACTTTGGTCCATTCAACAATGCTGTGCAAGCAGAAATTGAACTCGGCAAGATAGTCATGAGAGATCAGTAGGGAATGGCACAGGTCACCCACGGGTCAAATGTGGGTGACCCGCACCCGACCCATGGGAAACCTGAACCCGTCAACCCATGGGTTTTTTCCCATGGGTTGACGGGTCTTGGGTGCACGCCCACACGCATGCGCGTATGTCACATTCATGGCAGCACGTGTGCATAGGTTGCGTACGTGGCGGCACGTGCATGTACGGGCGTTGAGTACGTTGCGTTCATCGTGGCGCGTGCGCATACATCATGTACATTGTGTACGTGGCGGCACGTGCATGTACAGGCATCGCGTACATCATGTTCGTTGCGGCGCGTGCACATACGTCACATATGTGGTGGCACATGCATGTATGTCACGTACGTCGCGTTCATGGTGTCACATGCACATGCAGCGCATTTGTCATGTTCGTATTGGTGCATGTGTGTACGTGTCGGAGTTGACGCCCCGGGTTGGGCCCAGGTCACGGGTGCTTGCGGCTTGACCCGCACCCACACCTAAGGACACCTGACCCGGTGACCCGTGCGGGTTCACCTGACCCGTGCGGGTTCACCTGACCCGTGCGGGTTCACCTGACCCGTGCGGGTTCACCTGACCCGTGCGGGTTCACCTGACCCGTGCGGGTTCACCTGTTCACCTGACCCGTGCGGGTTCACCTGACCCGTGCGGGTTCACCTGACCCGTGCGGGTTCACCTGACCCGTGCATTTCCCTAAAGATCAGCATCAAGTAACACAATATTTCATTGACTTTGCCCAAGCATCCACTCATACTCAGTGGAATGACACCACCCTTGCACATGCAGCATACAAGGGGTTGGCCAAGTGTAACAAGGACAGCCTCCTTTACTTCCCTCAATTCAAATCCTTTGCCGAACTCAGACAGTTTTGACTCAAGATCAACAGCAGGTACTGGGAACACTGTTAAGATCACATATCAGGCGCTTAGCTAGGTGCTTCTAGGGTTATTTCTAATGACTCTGAAAGGTTTCCAGAAGTCCTTGTTTCCTGAATGTTCAGAAATCGGAGGTTGATTCAGATGGAAAGTGAGGAAGGACGGGAGTGCTGGGGGCTTGGGACTGTTCACAGTATTTAGGTAGATTGACTAGTTGTTCAAGTGGTTTGAGGTTGCAGGGACTGGCTTCAACTTATGTGTTGCACCCTCCTTGATCGTCTGTCCCTAACTTCGGAAAGTTGGAAAGTTACCGGAACTGAATCAGAACTATGACACAGAACTAAATCAATATTTGTACTGGCAAATAGTCCAGTTGACTAGTGTCTTATATACATGTATCTATCCTTGTACTATCTTGTGCCAAGTAAAGACAAGGGAAGAAGGAAAAATACAAGGGGGCTAATGGGGGGTGAGAACAAGGGGTGAGGTACACGACAATCTTAAGTTTGTTTGCATGTGGAACCTTGATTTCTGGAGTCACGGAAAGTGTTGGGATCAGAAGTCATGGGTTTCTGATCAGGGCCATGGAAAGTCTGTTTGGAGAGTGGTCTGAGTCAGTTCATAATAGTATCCCCCCTTCAGGGCTGAGCCCTCAAGGTCCTATGCCTGTTGGAGCGATGATTAAGGTGGACATGATCATGGGAGTATTTGTGAGTGCCTTGTAGCTCATAGGTACCAGTATCCGTTGCCTATAAAAGGGGATTCCTGAGGGCTGGCAGGTTTCCCCCCAATGGATGATGCAAGTTTTCAACAGACAGAAAATTCTGATCTCCCAATCTTTCCTGAATGAGGATGGGGGCTCACCGGTTGTTTCCCGGGCAGACCTGGAAAGGGCCATGCGACATCTGAGGAGTATCGAGGATGAACTGGTGATCCTTTGGGCTCATGCTGTTGGAGATAGTTTTCCTTTCAGTGAGCAGGTTCTTTAGACAACCCTCTCCCTAGGTAACCTCTTCTCCTTTCTGTAGGGCCTGGTCAAGTCCCCATCCCACAACCTCCCGGGAGCATCTCCAGTGGTTGCTCCAAGCGGGAGCCCTTCCTTAACAGCCTTGAGGCCCAGATGTCAGCCCAGCAGACTCAACACCTGAGACTTGTGGCTGCATCTGCTGGTATACCTGGCAGCCTACTGTTAGAGCCGGAGGATCCAGGTGCTTTCTATCAGAATTCCACGTTTGTTGCTCTTCTGGACTGGGTCTGAGAGGAGACAGTCTAGTCCCGGAGTGCTTTGGAGGTGGCCGAGGGTCATCTGGACGTCCTGGCATTGACGATGGAAAATCATTCAGAGGAGATGGCATGGATTGCGTGTCTTTTGTCCCTTATGTCATTGGTAGTTGAGGGTCGGGTGGAGTCTGAGTCAGGCATGCCGCCAGCGGGATCCATGGTTCCTAATGATAGCGAAGTGTCTGATGACCTTGTCTTCTAATAGGCATCTAGCTCAAATGATTTAAATGATTTTATTGTTTGATAAATTATAGTGTCCGGCTGGTCAAGTTCTTATGGGCCCGGTTTAAGTGGGTTCGCATGGTGAAAGTCAGAGACTGCCTCCATAGTGTATGCTAACTCTGTTGCAGGAAGCCAAGAGGTTTCTTCTTCCGTTCCTTCGTAACTGGACCACCTAACTAGGTATCTGAGTTGGCAGCTATAGCATTGGTCGATTTTTAAATCCAGGATCTCTGCTATTTTGTACTCTGGTTCCCCATCAATTTTGACTGATGCTTGAGGAGGTATCATTTGACCAGGGAAGGTGTTGGGGGTTGATAGTTCCAGCATGGATATGTGGAAGATAGGGTGAATCGACCGCATGTTTTTTGAGAGATGGATGGTGTAGGATACCAGTCCTACCTGAGCTATGACTTCATAAGGGCCTAGGTATTTCTTGGATAATTTCTGGGACAATCTCATGGGACAATCTCATGGTCCGGATATTGTCCAACTTGAGGAAAACTTGATCCCCGATTCTGATTTCCAGTGCCTGGGTGTGGCATTGATCTGCAGAGGCGGCATATCATTGCTGGGCAGTAGCTATATTTTTGTGGAGTTCCTGGTGTAGCTGTAAGGGCAACCTAAGGTGTTCTACCCTCAGGTGACACACTGGTGAAGGGGGATCCAAAGTTTTAGTATGGTACCTAATACATGGTGACTAGCCTACCTGGCGAAGGGGGATCCAAAGAGAAAACTCTAGGGAACCCTTCGCCCACTGACTACTGTATATAAGCACCATCGCTATGGTGCTCCACGCTCTACTGGGCATCACCCTCCGTACCGACTGGGAAGTTCCACCAGGGCCTCGATGCCAGGAGCGAACAACGAAAGGAGGGCCAATGGTTATAGTTGACACTTCTGAAGGGTACCCACTAATAGTGATGATTGTTTGGTGTATAGTACGTTCGGTACTGCAGTGAGTGGGCCAAATGGATCTCGGTCAGCAGGTGTGGAATATGGGTGAGCTGGTACTAGCGGGATTTATGATCGGGAGTTCCCCTGACATCACCCCCCCTCTAGAATGTGGCATCCCCAACACATTGATGCCCATGGGTAGGACCGGTGTGTGGGATCTGAAGGCAGACACGTCCAAGGTGTGGATTTGGCATGAGGCACCTGGGTGCAGATGGTAGAAGTCAGCAACAAGGTTGGGGGCCCGGATGTTGTCTTTGTTCTCTCATGAATTCTCTTCGTAGCCATAACCTTTCTATTTGATGAGGAATTGGAGCCGATTTGCTCTCATTCGGCTGTCGAGCACTTGCTCGACCTCAAAGTGTTCCTCTTCATCGACAAGGATCGGCTGTGGTAGAAGGGGCTGCTGCCTACCCGGGATGGGGTCTGCCAGAGCCAGGGTGAGTTTGACGACTGGGAAGATGGGGTAGAGATGGCTCAAGGCCTTCAGGAGTCGAAGTCGGTATGTGTGAGACCCCACTCATTCCTCTACAAGGTAGGGGCCGAGTCACCTGTGTGCTAGTTTCTTGGATGGCCAATTGGTGCAAATATCACTAGTGTCGAGGTATACCTTGTTGCCTGGAATGAATGTCAGTGTCGGCTGGTGCCTACGGTTATAATAAGTCGCCATGTTGTCCTTTGCCTTTACCAGGGCCACTTTCACCTCCGAAAGTGCTCCCTCCATCTGCTCCTTGAACTTGTTCCAGACTCAAGGTGGGATGGGGGTTGGTGTAGTTCAAACCCCATCTGTGGGTGTCTGCCCGTATCCAGCAAGAAGGGGGACTCGAGGGTTGAGGCGTGAACATGGTTATTGTACTGGAACTCAGCTAGGGGTAGGAGGTCATCCCAGTCATCTTGCCTCTCGTTGACAAAGAGGCAGAGGTACTGTTCCAGTTCTTGGTTCACCCATTTGGTCTGACCATCCATCTGTGGGTGGTAGGCCGTAGAGGCTGCCAAGCAAATGCCTAGTAAGCGGTACAGCTCCCGCATGAATTTGCAGACAAATTGGACCCCTTGGTCAGACACCACCACCCTCGGCAATCCATATAGCTTCCACAGGTGATGTAGGAAGAGTCGTGCTGCTCCAGCTGCTGTCAATGTTGTGTGGGTCGGTATGAAGTGTGCCCATTTTGATACCGAGTCTACTACGTTCATCACAGCATTGTATCCGTGCACGTTGGGGAGCTCTACTATAAAGTCTACACTTATGGCATCCCACCGTGCCTCGGGGATTAGGAGCGGGTGGAGTTCCCCAGCCAGCCATTGTCTCTGGACCATTGTCCGTAAGCACAGGTCGCATGTCTTGGTGTACTCGCCGATGTACCAAGACATGTGAGGCCACCAGTAGTTTTGGGAGATGAGTTTGAGGGTCTTCCAGTGGGTGGGGTGCCCCGCTACCTTGGAGTCATGGTGATGGGCTACAATCCGTCATCGGAGGCCTCCCATGTCTGGAACATATGCCTTGCCTTGGAAGGTCAACAGTCCATTGGCTTCCACCCATTTGGCTGAGACCAATGACCTCCCTCCTGCTTCCTGCAGTTTCCTCACTGCTTCCACCACTTCATCCTCTAGGGTCCCTTCAGTTAGCACTCTCTTCAGTTCTCGGGCAATCCCCTGCTCTTCTCCCTCCAGCGCTACTCCTTCTAAGGCCCGTATCACAAACAGCTCCAGTTGGAGCAGGACTAGGTTGCTATTGTTACCTGTGCCCAACCCATGGTCTGACTGATACAAAAGTGCATTGGACTTCCCCATCATTACCCCTGGTCTGTGCTGCAGGTCAAAGTTGAAATGCAAGAGGTAGAGGGACCAACAGGCTTGTCGCCAGTTCAACTTCTTCGAGGATCAGAAGTACTATAAGTTCTTGTGGTTGGTCTAGATTTAGACACGGTGTTCAGTGCCCTCTAAGAAGTGTCTCCACTCCTCTAAGGCTCAGATGATAGCAAGCATCTCCTTATCGTGGATCTTGTAGTTCCTCTCCACTGAGGAGAGGCTTTTTGAGTAAAAGGCAATTGGATGCCACTTGCTATCCTCACGCGACTGCTGTGAAAGGACCACCCCTGTGGCTATGTCAGAGCTGTCTGCTTCCACTCAGTAAGGGCAGGTATTGTTGGCAAACCCAAGGATGGGCACCATCGTGAACTTTGTCTTGAGCCCTTTGAAGGCTGTCTGTTCCTCATCTCCCCACTTTAACTTCACTTCCTTCTTCATGAGTTCGAACAATGGCCTGGCGTGGTGCAAGAACTTCTCGATCAACCTCTGATAGAAGTTGGTGAAGCCAAGGAAGGCCTGTACCTCTTTTCAGTTTGACGGAGTCGGCTAACCCGTGACCTCTTCTACCTTGATGGGGTCCATCTCCACCTTGCCATGAGATATGATGAGGCCCAAGTACTCGATCCTTGTCCTTTCAAACTTGCACTTCTCTGGCCAAAGGTAGAGTTTGTGGGCCCTTAGTCATTCAAGGACTTCCTGGATGACCCATTGATGCTCTTTGAGAGTCTTGGTGAAGATGAGGATGTTGTCTAGGTACACGCACACATGTCCCTCTATCATGAGGTCCTGAAAGATGTCATTCATCATGGTCTGGAACATTGTGGGACTGTTAGTGAGGCCAAAGAACATGACAAGGGGCTTGAACAGTCCTCGGTTTGTGTGGAACACCACCTTCTACTCATCTCCTTCCTTGATCCATACATTGTTAAACCCCCATCGCACATCCAGCTTGGTAAGATACTTAGCCCCTTGAAGTTGCGCAATGAGCTTGTCAAGCGTCGGATACTGACGGACTTCGGTACTGCCGATGGGGTGTTGTCGAAAGGTCGGGCGGACTATGGCCAAGTCCTGCAGGCCAAGAGTAGTGGCGTTGGCTTCAACGTACTCGTGCGTTGCGCCCTACTTGCCGTGCATGCCACTGTATTTGCAACAGACAGATACTCGGGGGGATGCTGAGGATGCTGGCCTGAGTCGAGGACTTAACAGAAGAGAAGAAGGTAGAAGGGCCTAAGCCTAGTCGATACCCAGAATGAAGAAGTATGTACATCCATGTCCTACTTATATAGGTTAAGAAGCGACATGTGGAATAAGGAATGTGGGACAACAAGGTATGCAGAGCATGTGGCTATTGTCCACAACGAGTAAAATTAGAATAAGAAATGTAAGGTGGAAATAAAACAATAAAGGACAGAATAATAGGACGTGCCCTAATACAATAAAATGCTCGATTGTAAAACAAGGCCATAACCGAAGATAACACAAGGGCAGGAGGTCCCGAGATGAGGCGGACCGAGGAGTGAGGAGTAGGCGTAGGAATGAGGGGTGTGACCGATATGTGCGTCTGGCCGAGAACAACTCATTGAATGGTTTGTACTTGGTTACTAATGGAGTATTTTAGTCGGTACTGCCGAGTTATCGAATCCTCGGTACGTGTACTTGACAGAGCTCTGAGATGATGGGAAGGGGATACCGGTTCTTCACTATCATCGCATTGAGTATCTGATAGTTAGTCCTGGACCAGTCGAAGGGAGCCGTCCTTTTGCTTGATAAAGAACATGGGGCTTCCCATGGGGGATTTTGAGGGGCAGATATCCCCCATATGGAGGTTCTCTGGTAAGAACTCATCCAGTTCTTGCTGTTCGCTCGGCAAGAGGGGGTATACTTTGCAAGCCAAGAGTTTCACTCCAGGTTCCAGTTCAATAGCATGGTCCCACATCCTCTGCTTGGGGAGAGAATCAAAGGACTCCTTCTTGAAGAGGTCATTAAAGTCTTGGAGATAGGGCGGGATTGTCCCTTTCTCTTTCAACCTCTCTTTCCTTCTGTCTATTCATCATGACTGGATCTACCGAACACTCTGGCATGATCACTTACCTTTTCTTACTCTTTCCAGTTGAAAAAAAAAACAATTATTATTATATTTCCTTAGTCTACCTCAACATTTTCAGTATCCTAAGCATCTTTATCTCCCCTCTGCTTCCCCTTCCCTTTACCCTCCTCCTTACCTGGCCCTCTCACATTCTCGAGACCTCCCAAATGCCCCTCCAGGATCAGAAATTCTGCATTCTCTATCCGAAGGACCCTCCTGAGCAGGTCCTCCAACAGCTCATCCATCCCCTTCTTTTCTGATGCCCTGGCCTGCGGTACTACTCCTACAGGAGCCCCCCCACTCAGCTGCAGGACATAGGCCCACCCCGGCCTCTTTTTTGTCGGTTCCTCCACCTCCTCATCACATTCCTTGCTCTCCAGCTCCATCTCCCCTTCATCCTCATTCCAAATGACTGGGCAGCTCTTACCTCAGGACATCTGTGGTGCAGCCAAACTGCACCCGACTCTGTGGAATTGGCATGTTCCACAAGCAGCCCCTATAGCTTTCACTTCACAGTCATTCTCCCACCTCTTATACTGCTTGCAAGGTGGATGGAGTGATGGCAACCACTCCTGGGTTGGCTTGCTTTTGTGCTATCAAAAAATCAATAATAAAACATACAAAACCTCATATTACCACTCACCTGGGCCCCTCCTCCACATCCTCTCTTACTCGGCCTCTTACTGGGCCCTGCCTCCACACTTCTTCCTCTCTTCTATGCTGGAACCTTCGGGACTACTGAAGTTCCAGAAACTCCCACATCTGTCTGTTTGGCCAATTTGGCCTGTTGATTGTTGGCCTCTTGGCCATTTCTTGCTTTGTCCACAGTCATTTGATTTTCTGCCACCAGGTTTGTGGTAGCAGCTGTTTTGACCAGTCTCAGGGATACTGTCCCTACCAAAATATCCTCCTCGTCTACCCCCTCCGTACCCTCAGTGGCCTTTTGTGTTGCCTGCTTTGCCTCTTCCTTCTCCTCCTGATCACGCTGATAAATGACCCATCCCTCTTCAAGCTTCTATACTTTGTTGTCAGCCTTGGCACTTATTCTTTCCAAGTCACTGGTTTCTGATGGACGAGGTTGGGAAGCCTAGGAGCTTCCCAAACAATCCGCGATGTTATGTTTAGGCATTCTGAACTTTAATTTTAATTTCCGGCTTCATGGGTTCAGCCACTAAGGGGGGGATACTGTCAAGTACATGTACCGAGATCCAAAATCGGCAGTGGTGACCAAGCAGTCATCCTATATCCACATACAAGTGTCCATGCCATATGTACATCACTTGGTATGCTGGTCTCAGCTTGGCACATCCACCATCCACATTCTCTATCCATTACCCCTCACATACTCTATGCAACTCACCATCCATTAATCCCATCATGCCTACTCCTCATTCCTCAATCTGCCTCACCTTGGGACTTCCTGTCCTTGTTTTATCTTTGGTTGCAACCATTGTTTTATAGTCAGGCACCCCCTATTATCCTATCCTTGGCCATATTCCTATTATTCTATCTTTTATTGTTCTATTCCTGTTTGTGTTTGTTCATTCTAATTTTACTCATTGTGGACAATACCCACATGCTCTGCATACCTTATTGTCCCACATTCCTTATTCCACATGTTGCCTCTTAAACCTATATAAGTAGGGCATGCATGTATATATTTCCTCATTCTGGGTATTGACTAGGCTTGAGCCCCCTCCTCTGTTAAGTCCTCTACTCGGGCTGGCATCATCGGCATCCTCCCAAGTATCCCATCTGTTGCAAATCAGTGGCATGCATGGAGAGTAGGGTGCAATGTACGAGTATGTTGAAGCCAAAGCCACTACTTCCGGCCTGTAGGACTTGGCCATTCCCATCCAACACCTTGGCATTCCCAAAGCTTGACAACTTCTTCATGAAGATCTGAAGTGATTTGTCTTTAGGAAACTCGTATTTATAGGGAATTAGAACAATGGCATCATGCAAGAATAAAAACAATGGCACCACTCAAAAGGTAAGAACAATGGCACCACTAAAACAATGAGAACAATAGCACCACATGCAAAGAGAAAATAGAAACATAACTATGCCCGCCAATCTCCCTTGAGTGTCTTAATCCTAAAGGTGGTTTGAATTGAATCATGTGAACTTTACAATGTGCTCTTCTTGAACACCCTTTCTCCTATTTCTTACATATCTTCTACTTCTGAGACTTCAAAAAAAATCTTTAATAGTTAATTTGACTTGCTCTAGTTATGCTCTTAGATTGTGGTTCTTCAGACTGCTTTATTGAATCACGAGTTTTGTAAAAATATTCTTTGCCTACTAACTCAGTTCCTCTTATTCTGTTGAAATTATTTGATGGTTCTACTAACTCTGTTATCACTCAGACCACTATGATCCCCATCCGATTTCTGACTGGCAAACTTCAGAACATTACTTTCTACATAACATTGTTGGACAGCAGTTGCTCTGCAGTACTCGGCTTTAACTGGCTCACCTACTATAATCCATTGATTGACTGGGTATTGGGCAGTATAACTTTCAGGACTGAAAAACTGACCACTGTTCTGACCCTTCAGGCCTCAACCACTGCTTCACAGTCCAGCACTTGGCTTCCAAGCAATCCGTTGCCATCTCCGAAGTTGGAGGTGCCATGGATAGCCCTAGTTAATGCAGAAGCATTTGTTCACACCTGCAAACTAGATGGTTCACAAGCCTTTCAACTCAACCTCACAGATCTTGACAAATACACTCAAGGCTTTACTACGGTCGACTCTTCCGACAACCTGGATAGCATTAAACAGCATGTTCAAGAATTCTATCATGACTTCACTGATGTCTTTTGTAAACAGCACGGTAACACACTAGCACCCCATAGACCTTATGACCTCAAGATCAACCTCGAGGATAGGGAACGGTATGGGTCACCCACAGGTCAAATGTGGGTGACCCGCACCTGACCCATGGGAAACCCGAACCCGTCAACCCATGGGTTTTTTGTTGAATATAAATGGTATATCTTGGGTCAATTCTACATTCACTTATACTATGATATACATATGTAGATACTTGCGTTGCTAGGAGACACAGTGGGGTTGGGAATAGGCGCCCAGGGTACACATAGGAGTGGGGCAGCGCTAGTTAGTTCTCCTCAGTGTCTGTCTACACTGAGGAGGTAAGAGTGCCACCCTATTATACTATACTAGACAAACTGATTACCTTGTAGTCTAACTTTGTCTAGGTAATGCATATCTCAGTGTCTGTCTACACTGAGGAGTCTAACTTTGTCTAGTTGCATAACTTACATTTGTGCCAAGTTGTCCATAATATTAACATTTTTTCCCATGAGTCGACAGGTGTCGGGTGCACGCTGCACCCACACACATACGGCGCATATGGCACATACGGCGCGTACAACATGTATGATGCATACGGCACATGTGGCGTGTATGGCGCATATGGTGTGTGCAGCACATATGGCACATATGGCGCATGCGGCATGTATGATGCATATGGCACATGTGGCACATATGGTGCATATGGCGCGTACAGCATGTGTGGTGCGTATGGCACATGCAGTGCATATGACACGTACAGTGCATACGATGCGTACAGCATGTATGATGCATACAGTACATACAGCACATACAGCACGTATGACTTGTACCCCGCGTTCGTCGCATTTGTGGTGTCGCATGTGCGTACGGCACTTTTGTCGCATTCAGGGCATCGCATTAGTGTCAGCATGTGCACACATGTGTAAGTTGCGTTTGTGTCAGAGTTGATGCCCTGGGTTGGGCCTGGGTCATGGGTGCTCGTGGCTTGACCCACACCCACACCCAAGGACACCCGACCCGGTGACCCATGTGGGTTGACCTGACCCGTGCATTTCCCTACTCGAGGACAGCACTTCTCCCCCTCTTGGTCCCATCTATTCCCTCTCAGTATCCAAACTCCAATCACTATGAGATTTCATTGATGAACACCTCAATATGGGCTTCATTTGACCCTCATGTTTGTCACATGGTGCCCCAGTCCTATTTGTACACAAGAAGGATGGCTCCCTGCGACTCTGGATAGACTTTCATGGTCTAAACAGAATTACAAAGAAGGACTGTTATCCACTTCCCCTTATTTCTGAACCTTTTAGACACCCCCAAGAAAGCTCGCATATACACCAAAATTGATCTCCGACATGCCTATCATCTCATTCAAATTGCCAAAGGGGAAAAATAGAAGACAGCTTTTAGGACGTGGTATGGATCCTTTGAGTGGCTTATCATGCTATTCGGTTTATCTAATGCCCCTGCTGCATTTCAGTGCTTCATGAATGACATTTTCAGCAATCTATTAGACAACTGCACCATTGTCTATTTGGATGACATCCTCATCTATTCCAATGATGAATCCTTGCATATCAAACATGTTCATGAAGTTCTTCGACGATTACAAAAAATAACCTTTACGCTCAAGAAGACAAATGCTCCTTCTACTAAATGTCTGTCGAATACCTCGGACATATCCTATCAGCCGACAGTCTTATGATGGCAGAAGACAAAGTCAAGTGCATCACCCAATGGCCCAAGCTATGAAAAGTCAAAGACATCCAATCATTCCTTGGATTTGCAAACTTCTATTGACAATTCATTTTCAACTATTCCTCTATTATGACTCCCTTTACTCAAATAACTCGGAGAGGTCTGACATGGAACTGGAGTGAGGAGTGTAGAGATGCATTTAATAAGCTGAAACTGGCATTCATGTCTGCCCCCATCTTAACTCATTGGACTCCTGATTTGCCCTTGATTGTGGAGACAGATGCGTCAGATTATACTTTAGCAGCTATATGCTCTCAACACATCCCAGATGGTGAGCTTCATCCTGTCACTTTTCATTCCTGAACTTTCACTTCCCCCAAACTCAACTACAATGTTTATGATAAAGAACTGCTCACAATTTTAGAAGCTTTTCAAAAGTGGCATTACTACTTAGAAGGTTCCAGCAACCCTGTCAATGTCATCACCGATCATAAGAACTTGGAGTACTTTTGCATGACCAAGTTATTGACTAGGTGTCAAGCTAGGTGGTCAGAATACCTTTCCCAGTTTAATCTTATCATTCGTTTCAGACCAGGTCATTTGGGCACTAAGCCTGATTCACTCACTACATGATGGGACATCTACCTTAAGGAGGGGATGAGCAACTACGCCACCATTAATCCCCAGAACCTTTGACCCATTTTCTCTCAACATCAGTTGACTGTGTCCCTTTGAGCCATGAGCCTTATTGAACCTGTGCTGAGGGCCTCGACTCTTATGGACACTGAGTGCATCCTTAATGACATTAAACATCATCTTCCCTCCAACGCCTTAGCCCAGAAACACCTTGCAAATAACAATGACCCAAAGTGGCAGACTAATTTCAACAGTCTGTTACTATTCGATGATTGCATCTACATTCCCAAGGCACAAGACTTACACTTATATGTGTTACAACATAAGAATGATCACATTCTTTCCAGACACTTCAGAATTAACAAACCCATAGACCTTGTTAGACACGACTACAATTGGCCTGGCATGAGGTCATTTATCAAAGACTACTGCAAATCCTGTACAACTTGTATGTGGAATAAATCACAACATCATAAGCCCTATGGATTGCTCAAACAACTTCTAGTGCCAGAAAAACCCTGGAATTCAATATCCATGGACTTTATCGAACAGCTCCCCATGTTCTTGGGATTCACAGCCATTCTAGTCATCATCAACCGCTTTTCCAAACAGTCTATCTTCATTCCCACTTCCATTACCATCACTTCCACTCAGCTCACAGAACTCTTGTACTTCACATATTCTCCAAACACAGCATTCCTTCTCACATCACTTCAGATAGAGGCTTGGAATTTGTATCCCACTTCTGGCATTCTCTCAGGAAAGCCCTTGATATGAAGTTGCATTTCACCTCAGGCTATCACCCAGAAAGCGATGGCCAGACCGAGCATACTGATCAGACATTAGAACAGTACCTTCATGTCTATTTCGACTATGAACAAGACAACTGGGCTTCGTTATTACCCCTTGCAGAGTTTGCCTATAACAATGCTCCTAGTGCCACCACTGAGTCTTGCCCAACAAAGCTATCACCCCAATTTCATCATTCATCCCAAATGCAACCTTGCTTTATCCCTAACACAAGACTTTGTAGTCAATCTGGACGAGTTGCACCAACAGCTTTGAACCAGTATCCTCAATGCTCAACAAATGTACCAGACCTCAGCAGACACTAAACAACTTCTATCTCCAGACTTTCCTATCAGCAGTCTCATGTTTGTCAAAGCTAAATTCCTCAGGACTATCTGTCCTGTGAAAAAGCTAGCTGAGAAGTTTTTGGGTCCATTTGAAATCATTGCATGTCCTAGTACTCACTCAGTTACTCTGAAACTCCCAGGCTACATGAACGCAGTACATCCTGTATTCTGCATTTCAATGCTCAAGCCAGCCTCTCCTAATCACATTCCTAATTGCATTCAACCACCTCTGCCCCCAGTCATCATCAACAGCAAAACCTAATTTGAGATATCCGAGATCCTCAACTCAAAAATTGATAATTGATGTATGGCATGCAGGTTATTGTACTTAGTGTGATGGGCAGGATACAAAGGCACAGATGAAGAAACTTCATAGCTCCTTGCAACAGAACTCAATCACACTTCAGAACTCATTCAAGACTGTCACAAGTCATACCCATCCAAACCTGGACCATTACCCATTCCATAGGCACCTCGCAATTTCTCTTCTGTTCACTCTCACTCATTCCATTCATTATCACTTTTCACATTTCAGTTCCTTCCATTCCGTCTTCAAGTTCAAAAAAAAAAACCCCAATTCCAATTTACTCATTCCAACCCACAATTCAGCTTCTCCTTTCTGTTTTCAAGTTCAACTCTCAGTTCCCTTCCATCATTCCTTATTCCAATTCAACTCTCAATTCCAAACCATTCATTCAGTTCAAGTTTAAGTTCAATTCGATTCAAAAAAAATACAATTTAAGTCCAATCACTCCTATTCTACAATCCTAAGTCTATTTCTCTATCCTCAGCCTCATCAAAATCACTCTTTGGCTTTTCAGACCCCATCATCTAATTTTCCTAAGTTCCCTACACCCTAGGTGGCTCTGGTTCTAGCTCCCTACTCTCTGACCTCTGGTAGGACAACTAGGGAAATGCACAGGTCAGGCCAACCCGCACGGGTCACCGGGTCAGGTGTCCTTGGGTGTGGGTGCGGGTCAAGCCGCGAGCACCCGTGACCTGGGCCCAACCCGGGGCGTCAACTCCGACACGAACGTGACGAATGCGTACGTGCACGCACCGACACGAACGCGACGAACGCGCCATACACGCCGTATGCGCACGCGACGCCCCGAACGCGACGTACACGACGTACGCACACGCACCGTGATGAACGCGACATACGCAATGCCCATTACGTGCACGCGCCACCACATACGCGACGTACGCGACGTATGCGCATGTGCCATGACGAACGCAACGTACACAACATATGCGCATGCGCCGTGATGAACATGACGTACGCAATGCCCGTACGCACATGCGCCGCCACGTACGTGACGTATGCGCATGCACCGTGACGAACGCGACGTACGCGCCGCCACGTACGCGACATATTGCGTGCGGGTGCGGCACGCACCCGAGACCCGTCGACCCGTGGGAAAAAACCCATGGGTTGACGGGTTCGGGTTTCCCATGGGTCGGGTGCGGGTCACCCACATTTGACCCATGGGTGACCCGTGCCATTCCCTAAGGACAACTGCATATGCAAGTCTCTCACCTCACCTCACAATTCTTCATTAGTCATGCGGCTCTCAGACAACTGGAATTTATGTTCCACCACTTCCTGATGAAGGTTGTCAACCAACTTTTGCAGCTCTTGAAGCACGAGGGTCAGTGCAATGACAGGTGAAGGTGCAGGAGGAGCAGGGGCTACAAGTGTTGGGGAAGGGACGACCACAGGAGGTGGTGAGAGAGGAGGTGGAGGGGGTGGCATAGGCGGTGATGGAGGAGGAGGTAGCAGAGGTGGAGCAGGTGTGGGTGAGGACACCATTATCTGTGGTATTGGTGCCACAGTGGGTGGTGGTGACGACTCATGGGAAGGTAGAGTCAATGGTGGAGGCTTGTTATGGCCCATGCTGCCAAATAAACCCACATTAAACCCCCACAACCACCTGCACCATTTCTGGGACCTTTCCAATCGCTCAAAGACTGAATAACCAATTTCTGGATGTCCAATACATCATTCTGAGGTTCCACATTTCCGAACCTCCAAAGATCCCAAAGTCAAGGTTCTGCTCCTTTGATAGATGACATGCAGGATCACCGCATACCTCACTCCCTTGTTCTTTGTTTTATATTGCCCCTTATACTCTCTTCCCCCCTTGTCTTTACTCGGTAAAAGATAGTACAAGAACTAGATACATGTATATAAGTCACCAGTCGACTGGACTATTCGCCAGTACAAATATCAACTTAATTCTGCATTGTAGTTTCTGATTAAGTTCTGGTAAACTTTCTGACTCTCCGAAATTAGGGACAGATGATCGAGGAGGGCACAACACATAAGTTGAAGCCAAGTCCCTGCGACCTTGAATCACTTGTATCACCCTATACCGTGAACAGTCCCAAGACCCCTGGCATTCTTGACTTCTGTCCACTCCGATTCCGATCTTGATCCCAACCCTTAGTCCCCCGCCCTTGGAATACGAATTCCCTCTTCAGAAACCATTCGGAAACCTCTGAAAACCCTTACGGAAGTCTCTAGCTAAGCACCGACATGTGGATTTAACAGTATATTCATACTCACACTCCTGATCATCATTAAGCATGAGACCTATCATACGTTCACAAGCCATGCAGACAATCACTCAGGCATCTGCCTGCCATGCATCCATCCCCTGAGAACTGCCCATCCCCGGAACAAGTTTTCAGATGCCTCAAACCCCAGCTCATCCCCCAGAGCCTTCTTCTGACTCTGGATTCTTGGACGCAGATCAATACCTGCATTCAAATTTGACCAACCCGTTCCTCGTAAACCACCCCCTGGCGATTCAACAATCATCACCATCGGATATGCGGTCCAGTTCAGGACCATCCACAGCAGCACCATCAGACTCATCGGTGCCCCCCTATGTACCACCACCCTTTGCACCTCTGCCCGTGGCACCACCGCCTGTAGCACCACCACTCGTTGCACCACCCGCCGTACCCCCATTTGCTGCACCACCCCCCATCGTCCAGCCCCATATCACACCACCTGCTGCAGCACTGCGGCCTCCTGCACACCTGGGAGGGGCCCCCACCTTAGGACCCAATGTTGTGCCTGATCTCACTCAGGCCCTCGTTATGCTGGCAAGTAACTTAGCCAGCCCCAGAAGATCAGCCCCCCATGCTGCCAAGGTTCGGGATCCAGATACCTTTGACGGATATGATTCAAGGAAACTACAAGCCTTTCTAGTGCAATGTAGACTGAACTTCTGTGACCACCCTGACGCCTTCAATACCAAGAGCGCCAAGGTGACCTACCTACTGTCGTACCTGACCGGTACCACCCTGGACTGGTTCAAACCAGCCCCCAATGAGCCAGACTGGCTCCATGACTATGAGGAGTTCGTGAATGAACTCAAAACCAACTTCAGCCCCCACGACCCAGAAGGAGAGGCCGAAGCAGACCTCGAGACCTTCTGCATGCACAATAATCAGCGCTTCATGAAATATGTAGTTGAATTCAAACGACTAGCCACCCGCATCCACTGGGGCAATGCTGTACTTTGTCGCCAGTTCTACAATGGACTCCCTGGCAGAATCAAAGACGAGATCTCTAGAGTAGGAAAGCCCCATTCCCTCCTCCAACTCCATCTCCTGTCCCAATCCATCGACGCCCGTTACTAGGAGCGACGATTGGAAATCACCAGAGAGCCCCCCTCTACCCGGAACTTCGACCGCCCCTACGACAGAGGAAGGACCCTCATGACCACGTATTTGGCCCCTAACACAGGCGATAAGATGGCCAATGTAGGCCAACCTGCGACCCCATCCAGTGGCAGCAGGACTACCATGGATCTCTCATCCAAAATTGGAAAAGACGGAAAACTTACACCACAAGAACGGCAATGCCGCTTCGAACAAAACCTCTACCTCTTCTGCAGCAGATCAGGCCACTCAGCCAAGGAATGCCCAAGACCCACCACTACAGTCACCAAAGGGCATGCAGCCTCCGTGTGATGGAAGAGGTTGAAGAAGAGTCTGAGACATTGGACGCTTTGGAAACTGAGGAATAAGAAGTCAGGCCCCCAACTCTGGCACCAGTTGTTTGTGTTGAACACCAACTATGCCTAGGGACGTAAAACAAAACAACGCATCCAACCTTTTCAGGAATATGACCCCCCATGACCAATCATCTAAAGATTTCGACCCCTCTGCAGAAATACTCTGACCCTCCAAACTCCAACCCTCCAAATCTGACCCTCCAAACCCTGTCAGAATTTTAGTTGCAAGGACCATGCTCACCTACTACAATCCATTGATCAACAGGGTATTGAGTACTACTCATTTAGATTATCCTAACTGATTCTTGGCAATATAAAGCTAGCAGTCTTCACTCAGTGCTCAAATCCAACCCTCTGAAAACTCCGCTCAGGAAGAATCCTGATCACCGTGGAATCCCGTACCATCCCTTAGACTAATGGTACCATATAGATTCTCTAGAACTAGACCCTTTCTTGTTAGAGTATTAATATGAGCTAAACTAATTAACAATTTCAACCAAGACTTGAGTTGCAGGACACTCCCCAAACCCCGACAACACTACCTCTATCCAAAGTGACAATCCAGTAGAATGAACACTACGATCTCCACGACTACTACAAAACATCACGCAAACCATGACCCCGTCCACATAGTTCAACAGGTGAGGAAACATCTACCCTAGGAGGAGGAAAATCAACCAGAAAACAACCCATCAATTGGGAAACCCTGACACCTCCCCTCCAGGAAAACCACCTCGACACTATCTGCGATCACACTCACGACCCAATAATACAAAACAATCCATTCATTATCAACATAGAACACCCAGACCCTGGTCGGAACCAACCCAATCAAGACTCAAAACTGTTCCTACTTGGACCAGCCCTAGAGGCTCCACCCCCTAGCCCCCTCGAACCATCCAATGGACCCCTCACCAAGTGTCCACACCCCATGACCGAGTCACTCAATGGACTCACCTGAAACTCCCCTGGTCTCTGAAGGACAAACACTGCCCAAGAACTGATCATGGGGACCAACCCCCTGACTAATCAAGGACAACAACATGTCGACAAGATTCTGAGCCAGTGTAACCTCCCCCAAACACAGTTCCAACAACTCGACAATCCATAACAAACAATGATTGAGTGCCACGAGGAGATCATGGAAATAACTCAATTTCACCTGGAAGGTGTCCAGACAGGTCAAAAACGCAGAAATCTGATCGAAGGCTTCCAGACCATCTGCCCCCGCCACCAGGCCACTGGGGACAACACCCCGTCCCGACTGGCCTAGAGGAAGGTCTCTGGACGGTAACAGATCTAAGGAACGCCCCTGCACTATGGGAAGGTTAAAGGAAGGAGAAATCAAAACTGGATAGACAAACCGAGGGAATCGTGAATCACGATGGCACGAGCCTACAACGCTGCCACATCAGCATCAATGCCCCGCAGGCATCGCACTTCATTCTCGAGACCCCCATCGAACTCCCCTGACAATGCCCCGGAGAGGAAAAAATGAGAAAGAATTCCGAAACTTTCTGAGGGTTGAGGATCTGCGTTCTCCATTGAGGAAAGGCCCCTTCTAGTTCTGCGGACACCCCTTTTTATAGACAGACGAACCATCAGTGCTTATCGATCAAACATCCCAGGAAACTGTCAAAAAAAAAAAGACTCTCACAGTAATGTCCGTCTTAATAACCGCTCAAATTAAGCTTAGGACCTTGAGGGCTCGGTCCTAGTGGAGGGATACTGTTATGGCCCATGCCACCAAATAAACCCACATTAAACCCCACAACCACCCACACCATTTCCGGGACCTTTCCAATTGCTCAAAGACTGAATAACCGATTTCCAGATGTCTGATACATCATTCTGAGGTTCCGCGTTTCCGAACCTCCAAAGATCCCAAAGTCAAGGTTCTGCTCCTTTGATAGATGACATACAGGATTATCACGTACCTCACTCCCTTGTTCTTTGTTTCATATTGCCCCTTGTACTCTCTTCCCCCCTTGTCTTTACTTGGTAAAAGATAGTACAAGAACTAGATACATGTATATAAGTCACCAGTCGACTAGACTATTCGCCAGTACAAATATCAACTTAATTCTGCATTGTAGTTTCCGATTAAGTTCCAGTAAACTTTCCAACTCTCCAAAATTAGGGACAGATGATCGAGGAGGGCACAACACATAAGTTGAAGCCAAGTCCCTGCGACATCGAATCACTCGTATCACCCTATACCATGAACAGTCCCAAGACCCCCAGCATTCCCGACTTCTGTCCACTCCAATTCCAATCCTGATCCCAACCCTTAGTCCCCCGCCATCAGAATACAAATTCCCCCTTCGGAAACCATTCGGAAACCTCTGAAAACCCTTCCGGAAGTCTCTAGCTAAGCGCCGACACACGGATTTAACAAGGCTGGGGAGTGGGAGGCCCAGGAAGGAAGAGAGGGATACACACAGTGGGCTCCAACCTCGGCTTTTTCAATGGGCCCACCTCACTCTGTTCTACTTCGTCTGGAGTAACTTCCCTTAACCTCTCCTTTAACCTCAGATTTCCCTCACTCTTGGGATTCTGCTCCTTAACTTTCCCCTTGTTTTTCATCTTACTCATACCACAACCCCTCTCATTGATACTACAACCAACTCCCCTCTCACCACACCATATGCATGCACCCAATTCCAAGTCCCCATCCCACTTCCTCAGGCACATGTTACCTTGCTTTATGCAGTGCTTGCATGGCTTTTCAGCCACTTGTCCACGAGACTAAGGTGTATGGTCATCTTCTTCACCCAACATCACCTTTCGATAAAAAACACCATGGAAGTTGCCCTTGTCATTCCTCATTCGAAGACGAGCATACTGCAACAAGAAATCAGTAAAATAAAAATTCCAAAACAACCTTTGACTCACCTTTGTAATTTTCAAACTTGCCCCTTCGACCCATGGTGTCAAGTCCATGATACCGAGCTCCGATTTACTCAGTATTACCAACCAACCAACCAACCAACCTTTACCCATACTATCCTCACTATCATGCGGTCTCGGCTCAGCATATCCAGTACATTGTCTAGACTATCTCTCCCACCTATCCCTTCCACCTCTCACTATTCTCTCATTTCCCAACCATTTCCTTAACCGTCCTCCCCCATGACACTCGATGTTCACTTATTATTTCAGTCATGGCCCTATTGTTTTATCTTCGGCCATCCTCCATAGTCTTATTCTCATCCACTCCTTCATTATTTTATTCTCAGCCATACTCTATTATTCTATTCTTGCCTACATTTCTTATTCTATTCGTGATCACTGAGAACAATGCCTCCACATGGTTTTTCATACCTTATTGTTCTCCATTTCCTATGCCACCCTGTTCCACATCTTGCTTCTTAACCCATATAAGTAGCAGATGTATGTAGATAGTTCCTCACTCAGAATATCAACTTGGCTTAGAACCCCTCATCCACCTTTTGCCTTTCCAAGTCCTTCACTCAAGCCGATGCCCTTGGCACCTTCGCCAGTACCGCTCCTGTCCAAATAAGTGGCATGCACAGAACAGCAAGATGCAACACACAAGCACGTTGAAGCCTAGCCACTCAGAAACGGTTTGCAGGACTTAACTGATATCTCGGTGTTACCGAATCCTGACACATGCCTCTTGCACATCAATGTGATCTTGCTCGAGTGTCAAGCGTCGGATACTGACGGACTTCGGTACTGCCAAGGGGTGTTGTCAAAAGGTCGGGCGGACTATGGCCAAGTCCTGCAGGCCAAGAGTAGTGGCATTGGCTTCAACGTACTCGTGTGTTGCGCCCTACTTGCTGTGCGTGCCACTGTATTTACAAAAGGCAGGTACTTGGGGGGATGCTGAAGATGCCGGCCCGAGTCGAGGACTTAACAGAGGAGAAGAAGGTAGAAGGGCCTAATCCTAGTCGATACCCAGAATGAGGAAGTATGTACATGCATGTCCTACTCATATAGGTTAAGAAGTGACATGTGGAATAAGGAATGTGGGACAACAAGATATGCAGAGCATGTGGTCATTGTCCACAATGAACAAAATTAGAACAAGGAATGCAAAGCAGGGATAGAACAATAAAAGACAAGATAATAGGATCATGACTCAAAATGGGACAATAGGGAGTGGCCAAGTATAAAACAATGGGGTTGTGTCTGAGGATAATACAAGGACAGGAAGTCCCGAGGTGAAACGGACCGAGGAATGTGGATGGCGGATGTACCAAGCCGAGACCAGTGTACCAAGCGTTATGCATGCTGCGTGGACGCTTGTACATGGACGTAGTGTTATATCTGCGATATAACTCCGACATCCCGGACATCCGATACAGGGCACTATGAAAGAACCTTACTCCGAACCAAGTCCGAGCCTACATTCCCACCTCCGAGTCCGACCAGCATCGTTAGCCTCGGACCTCGGACATCTTCCTTTTTCATCGAACAATAAGTCTTATTGTAACACCAATGTATATTTCTCTTGTACTCCGTTTTCGTTCATCTTATTGTTCTCTTGATCATTCCTAATTAGTTACAATAAGGACCGTATGTATAAATACCTCCAGACTTCTGTACTATACCTTAGTTCGAATATCGACTTGTATTCCCACTCACTCTTGAACTCCGAAAACTATCTTCTCCGAGCCTCCGAAATAAAGGACTGACGATCGAGGAGGGCGCAACGTTAAAGTTGAAGCCAAGTCCTTACGACTCCGAACACACGACTCGGACCGACTTACGTCAGCTCGGACCTGACACGAACTCGGACGCTAACAGTATATTCAAACTAACACTCCTGATCGTCTATGAGATGCAGCAAACGAATCAGAGCCGTTCAAAGACTTATGGAAGCTTCGGTACGCCGTGCATCCCTAACCCCAAACTTATCTGCTGCAGAACCCGACATCCACATGCCACCAAACCCCCCACCAGCCCCAGACCCACCATCCGAACACTCGTCAAACCCCCTCCTAGACAACCCAATGCCACCTTCGGACGAAGCTCCTGGTGAAGCCAACTTGGCGGAAGCCATCACCATGTTAGCCAAACATCTGTCTGGCTCGAAGAAATCATCAGCTCGGACCAAGATTCGAGACCCCGACCCCTTCGATGGCTCCGACGCCAAGAAGCTACAACCGTTCCTGGTGCAGTGCACCTTAAACTTTCGAGACCGCCCTGACGCCTTTGACTCCGACAGTGCCAAAGTAACTTATGTACTATCATATCTAACGGGCACTGCCTTGGATTACTTCGAACCCGGTCTCTCCTCCTCCGAAGACCCCTACTGGCTTTACGATTATCAGGAATTCGTCTCCGAACTCAAAGCCAACTTCGGCCCCCACGATCCAGAAGGAGAGGCCGAAGCAGACCTCGAAGCTCTCCGAATGCGCGACAACCAACACATCACAAAGTACGTGGTGGAATTCAACAGGCTCGCCGTTCGCGTTCAGTGGGGAGACTCCGCACTCCGTCGTCAATACTACAACGGCCTACCAAACAGAATCAAAGACGAAATCGCCCGCATAGGAAAGCCCGACTCCCTACTACAACTACGATGACTGTCTCAGTCGATCGACTCCTGTTACTGGGAAAGGTGCTCCGAAATGTCTTGGGAAGCCTCCACGTCCAAAGCCCCTGAACATCCATACGACAGGAACAGGGCACCAACAGCTCCGATCGCAAGTACGAGCACCAGACCTCCAAACCCCAGCCAGACCCCAAATAAGCCGACTCCGGACATGAGCACAAAACTCGGCAAAGATGGCAAACTCACGCCTCAAGAACAACAATGCCGTTTTGAGCACAACCTCTGCCTGTTCTGTGGAAGAACCGGCCATGTAGCAAAGGAATGTCCCAAGTCAACCTCCGCCGCCGCCAAAGGATGGGCAACTACTATCGTAGAAAGCACAACCGAGGCAACGATCTCCGAAGTAGAAGATACCTCAGAGTCAAAAAATCTCTAAGCAGCCCTTCGACTCCAGCATCAGTTAGGGGCTGCGCTGAACCCAATGATGCACCAATGGAGATGAGACTCAACGCATCCGCTCTTTCCAGTCCGAACTCCTTGACCATCCGTCTCCACCTTGAAACCACGTATATTGACACTCTAATAGACTCAGGATCAACTCATTGCTTCCTGGACTCCGACTATGCTGTAAAGCATCAACTCCAAACCTACGACATCACTCCGATTCCGCTCCGACTCTTCGACGGCTCCTCCAACTCCGTAATTTGAAAAGCCATCGACCTCTGCGTTCGCTTCCCAACAGGGGAGCAACACACCATTACGTTCTACGTAACTCCGTTGGATTCTAGTTGCTCGGCAGTCCTCGGACACAACTGGCTCACCCGCTACAATCCGTTGATTGACTGGGTATTGGGCAGTATATCGTTCGGCTCTCCAACCACAACTAATCTCCAGGTACCACCCGAGCCAGCAGGTACGACTCCGCACTCATCCGAAACTCCATCCCCTCCGAAACCACAGCTCGTGGCGCCAAAAGTTGCTCTAGTCAACACAGCAGCTTTTGCCTGAATATCAAGAATGGAAGGTACACAAACCTTCCAGCTCTTCCTCTCCGACCGCCAAGACTCCGAGGAAGGTCCGATAGACCTGAGCAACGTCCCAAGCGAGTACCACGAGTTCAAAGACGTGTTCAGCAAAACTCGGGCCAACACCTTAGCCCCTCACCGACCCTACGACCTCAAGATCGAACTGGAGGAAGGCACATCACCCCCATTCGGTCCGATCTATTGTCTCTCCGAAAGTGAACTAAAGTCCCTCCGAGAGTTTTTAGATGAGAACATATCCACAGGGTTTATACGTCCCTCACGCTCCCCTGGGGGCGCTCCAGTCCTCTTCGCCCGAAAGAAAGACGGATCACTACGCTTATGCGTCGACTTTCGTGGACTAAACAAGATAACGAAGAAGGATCGCTACCCACTCCCCCGAATCTCCGACCTCCTGGATAGTCCCTGAAAGGCCCAAATATTCACCAAAATAGATCTCCGACATGCGTACCACCTGGTATGCATCCGAGAAGGTGACGAATGGAAGACCGCCTTCCGCACGCGCTATGGATCCTTCGAATGGAGTGTGATGCCCTTCGGACTCACCAACTCCCCGGCCGCTTTCCAGCGATTCATGAACGACGTCTTCTCCGACCTCTTAGATCTGTCCGTACTAGTATACCTGGACGACATCTTGATCTACTCCGACAATCTAGAAGAACATAGAAACCACGTCAAGGAAGTCCTCCGACGCCTCCAGGCAAACCACTTATATGCCCAGGCAGACAAGTGCTTCTTCCACACCGACACCGTGGAGTATCTCGGATACATTCTCTCTCCGAAGGGCCTGACCATGGCCGACGACAAAGTCAAAGTCATCCAGGAATGGCCCAAACCCCGAAAAATCAAAGACATTCAGTCTTTCCTCGGATTTGCCAACTTTTACTGAAGCTTCATCTTCAACTACTCAACATCACAGTACCGCTCACTCGTCTGACACGAAAAGATACTCCGTGGAATTTTACTGAGAATTGCAGAACATCCTTCGAAACACTGAAGAAGGCGTTCACCACGGCACCGATCCTTCAACAGTGGATCCCCGGATCTCAACTCATTGTCGAGTCCAATGCCTCGGACTACGCCCTCGCAGCAATCCTGTCCACCTATCACCAACAGACAATGACATCCACCCAATAGCCTTCCACTCCCGAACCTTCACCCCTCCAGAACTGAACTACGACGTACACGACAAGGAACTACTGGCCATCTTCGAAGCCTTCAAAACCTGGAGACACTACCTAGAAGGCGCAGCAGATCCGATCAACGTCGTCACCGACCACAAGAATTTAGAATATTTTTCAACAACCAAGTTACTCACCCGTCGGCAGGTCCGATGGTCCGAATATCTCTCCCAGTTCAACATGGTAATCCGCTTCCGACCTGGTCGCCTCGGCGCTAAACCCGACGTACTGACTAGACGATGGGATGTCTACCCTAAAGAGGGAGGAAGCAACTACGCCAAGATCAATCCGCACAACCTCCGACCAG
>QLPG01002803.1:0-14217 GCA_003314385.1 Gomphus sp. MG54
CCTTCTACTGTGTTATTTCCAAATGTCTTTATAGATCAGTTCTTGTCGTATTTGTAGTAAGAGGTAAAATCTTTGCGATTTGGACTGACATGGACCGTAGCAGCTGAATCGGCGTACCATATGTCTGGTTGTCCATTGGATCCATATGCCCATACAATGTGTGTATCTGAGACTGTCTTGACAGTATTCGCGGTTCTCGGGTCTTTCTTTCCTTTGAACCATTCAGGATACTGACCCTCTTGTCCACCTCCTTTTGCCCAACATCTGGCTTTGAAATGTCCCGTTCTGTTACAGTTATCGCATTTTAAGTTTGACTTCCCACCAGTCTGGAATACGACATTTGGGTCGGTGCCTTTCAATGTGAGTCCTTGTCTCCTGTTCCACTCGGTATTGAGACAGGAGATTACTACCCTTGGATCTATTACTCCCCCTAGAGTTCCTATCACTGGATCCCAAGAAGGTGTTGGCATTGAAAGTGTAATGATACCGGCAAATTGCTCATCGGGTATGTTTATACCAAGTCCCCCACATGCCTCTCTTAACTTTTAGAGTTCAGATAAATGAGTGGGTACGGTTTCTGCACCACCTTCTATATATCTTTTTCCTCGCAATCTTGTTTGGGCTAGATTCTGGGCAATAGGGTCGGTTTGTGCATATCTCCCAAGTAGTCCATCCCAGGTAGCTTTTGCTGAAGAGCAGTCTAGGCCTGCCTGTACATTTAAGGCGATATTCATCAATATGGTAGAGAGGGCTTGTGCATCAACTTCCTCCCACTTGGCTATCTTGTCTACATCATTGGTTGTTGGTTTAGGTATGGTTCCTGACACATATGGCCATAACTTTGATCCTTTCAAGTAAGCAATCATCCTTGTTTTCCAAAAAGTCCAGTTGGAGCCGTTCTCATCTAAACGCTCCGATTCGTCATATCTGAGGATTTTGAATCCGTCCGTCATCTTTGTGTATTGTAGTCAAGGTATGCCAATATTGTTCTTTTTCTAGTTGCGGGCGGGGCCCATAACCTGTTAAAAGGCTAAATACAAAGTATTCAGTGTTCGTCACGAAGCACTCTAATTATTTAGAAGTCTCTACCTAAATACAAAGTACTATTGCAAAGAGTAAGTCAGAATGGTAAGATCTCATAGAAGGTTTGGTACTCACTTCAGTGTTCGTCGCGAAGCACTGAAGTGACTGGAATCTTAACAGGCTACTTATATATGTGTGAAATGACAATAAGGAAAATAACTGTGTCTAAAAGGAAATGACAATAGAAAAAGGAATAACAAAGGAAATGAATGGTAACAATGGAAGAAGTGTTGTCAATGGTAGATGGTTATTCATGTCCACCGGAGTAAATGTTTGGTCTGGACTAAATCACATACCCTAATCTTAACAGGATCATTGAATATCACTTATCTAGCACCAAAAAGGATTGTGAAGTTTGCATGTCAAAGCAGCTGATAGATACTAGGTTAGCTGCAAAGTCAGGGATATGGAAAGCATTCTGGAAGGTGAGTCTGGTGGATTTCCCATTGGAGTAGTACTCTTTGATCACAGTTCCCTTACCTAGGATCTTGAAGCATGCTCCTTTGCTTACAGCTTGTCCTTATTGTGCTTCAGGGAACTTGATATAAGTGGAGAAATTGATCTTATTTCCAAAGCAGTGATCACTTGCTCCAGAGTCTGTATAAGTGAGTACACTATGGTTATCTATATCTGCCATTAATGCCCTAATGCCTGTCTTGTCTGGTACATGTAGACCGGTGCTTCTTTCCTTAAACACCATTAACCAATCGCACTGCCCCATCATCCATCCAGCAAAATCCATAGGATACAAATCAGACAAGAATGCCTGCATGATCACCACCATCAAGCAGAAGAAGGCAGGTGGGAGTAGGAGGATATTGAGGCAAAAAGAATTGCTGAGGAGAAGGCCAAGGCTGAGGCTGAGACAAAAGAAAAGGAGGAGGCTACGTCTGCTGTAAAGAGAGCAACAGATGAGGAGGAGGCCAAGGGTGAGGCTGAGACAAAAGAAAAGGAGGAGGCTACGTCTGCTGTAAAGAGAGCAACAGATGAGGAGGAGGCCAAAAGGGTTGCGAAGGAGGAGGCAAAAGCCAAGGCTGTCAGGGGACAACCTTCTCCAAAACCCAATTCAAGTCCAAAGTCCTATTCCGGACTCCAACCAACTCCAAGGCTAAATGCCCAAGTCAGAGAGAACCACCGAGCAGAAACAGGACCGATCTTAAAGCATAGTAAATAGAACCCGGAATAAACACCCAAGCCTTGGACTTAGTACCAGAAAGTTGGCTTTACAAATTCCGATGTATTGATTTGTAAGCTAGTGCATGGACCACTTACATAAGAGTATAAAAGGGGTTCACCAGTGGTAGGATCTTTAGACTTTCCTCTTTGGATTCCTCCTGCTTAGGTGAGAACCCCACATGTAATTAGATAGTAGTTATAATTAAAACCTTTGGATTCCCCCTGCTTAGCTCACCTCCAAGACACCTCTGAGAGGCTGCAAGAGGGTTGCCCTTACATCAACTGGCTTCAGAAGCATAACCCATGTGTCAACTGGAAGACAGGAGAGATGACATTTGACTGATGTCCCTTGGAATGTGGAATGTCAAAAGCAGGTGTAGAGGAGGATGATCTAGAAGAAGAGGAGGAAGAACTAGAGGAGGGAGACCATATATTTGTGACTCAGATATATGCAGAAGAGGAGGAAGGGCATGTAGCCAGGACACACTCATATAAGCTGGTAGAGGAGGCACAGAAGGAGAAGAAGAAGAAGATGGTGGAAGAAATGGTGCCAGCACACTACCTGGAAGAGTTTAGAGGGGTCTTGTCAAGCTTCGGGTACCGACGGACTTTGGTACTGCTGAGGGGTGTTGTTGAAGGATTGGGTGGACTATGGCCAAGTCCTGCAGGCCAAGAGTAGTGGCATTGGCTTCAATGTACTCATGTGTTATGCTCTACTTGCCATGCATGCCACTGGTTTTGCAACAGGCAGGTACTCGGGAGGATGCTGATGATGCCAGCCTGAGTCGAGGACTTTACAGAGGGGAAGAAGGTAGAAGGGCCTAAGCCTAGTCGATACCCAGAATGAGGAAATATGTACATGCATGCCCTACTTACATAGGTTAAGAAGCGACATGTGAAATAAGGTATGTGAGACAACAAGGTATGCAAAGCATGTGGTTATTGTCCAAAACGAATAAAATTAGAATGAACGGATGCAAAATGGGAATAAAACAATAAGGGATAAGATAATAGAGATGTGGCCAAGAATAGGACAATAGGGAGTGGCTGAGTATAAAACAATAGAGTCATGGCCGAGGATAATACAAGGACAGGAGGTCCCAAGGTGAGACAGACCGAAGGGTGAGGACAAGGAGTTGTGGATGGCGGATATACCTATCTGAGACAGGCGTACCAAGTGTTATGCATGCAGCGTAGGCACTTGGTCATAGAGATAGAATGGTTGCTCGGTTGGTATTGCCGAGTGGATGGTTCTCGGTATGTGTACTTGACAGGTCTTCACAAAGGAGGGGTTTGACAATAACCTTCCTGAATGACAGTGGTGGGATCATGCAATCAAACTAAAGCCAGGGGCTGAACCATTCTCAAGCAAGGTGTACCCACTCAGTCTAGAGGAACAGAAGCAGCTAGATGAGTTTTTGGAAGAAAACCTGAAGTCAGGGAAGATCTGACCATCCAAGTCTCCTATTGCATCACCATTCTTCTTCATCAAGAAAGATGGCAGCTTGAGGCCAGTGCAGGACTACCAATGGTGTATGGGAATGAGGAATTCTCTAGTAGATATGAAGGGCCATCAGACCAGGATCAGTACAAAGGATTCCAAACCTCTCTCACTCAGACAATAACTCAACAAATCAGTCTTGAATTGACTACCAAAAAATATAATAATTTTTGCTGGCCATTTAAGAGTGAATTACTCAAAGTAATTAACTCTTAAACTATCAAGCTCTTCAAAGCCCAAGGAAATACTTCAAAAACACTTATATTTTTCGCTTATTTCTATTTGGACCCACAAGGACCCACAGCCAGGTGCCAAACACTTATACATGGAAAATGGCACCAAACTGCTAGCTCAAGCTCTCAAGACTCAATTGTACAACAAATTCCTGGGCTTAGGTAATAGCTATTACACTTTAGGTCAGCCCAGAAGCTTAGCTTACTTACTATTAATATTTCATGACTTGACCAGTCATGAGACTACTAGCCATGGGAACATGACTCATTAATGACTATAGGGTGACTCATTCATGACTACAGGGTGACTCGTAACTGCCACAGGCTTCCAGGACCTTCTATTCCTTTCCATACCTTTCCACTAATTTCAAAAAGGTCTTGCCTTATTGTGGAGTTACATAATCTGCTTAGAATTAGTATATATAGAGACTAGTTCTGTAGCATAAAAGCAATCAATCTTATCTTCACCCATAATCTGCCAGATTATCTAGTGCTGCCAGCACTCTCTTAAGTAGGTTGCCGACAACTAAGACTTATCAACAGAGGTTTGTTCATGGAATATATCTCAACCCTTCTACACGGTAGAAGGTTTCTTGGCCAAAATATAAAAGGTACGTAAAAACATCATAAAAGAACTAAACTAGATTTTATAGAACATCCATGGAAATAATCCTAGGCAAGGGTAGAATAATAGTTCACGAGCATAAACTATTATTCCTACACGTAATATACAAGTCACCTGCCAAGGCCCCCTCTAAACAATTCTTTTGGGACATCAAGCCAGACAGGCATTAGCTTGCTGTCATCTTGTCGGAGAACTTGATTGGACTTTCTTCACACTAAAGTTTTGTCACAGCTCTTGGGTTACCAGCTTATGGTTCCAAAACAGATGGCTGAATGCAATGACAATCAAGAACCACTATCCACTGCCACTGATTTCTGAAGTGATCCACAAACTACACCATGCATGCATCTTCAGTAAGCTGGACATTAGATGGGGATACAATAATGTCTGAGTCAAGGAAGGAGATGAACACAAAGTGGCCTTCATCACCAACCGAGGCCTTTTTGAACCACTGGTCATATTCTTTGGATTAACCAACTCCCCTGCAACATTCCAGACAATGATGAATGATATCTTCCATGCATTGATCGATGAAGGATGTGTCAGCACCTATATAGATGACATCATGATCTACTTGACAGACTTAGAAGAGCACAGAAGGACCGTCAAGCGTGTCTTGGCCCTGCTACAAGAACACAATCTATTTCTCAAACCAGAGAAATGAGAGTTTGAGAAAGAGAAGGTGGAATATCTGGGATTGGTGGTGAGTGAAGGGAAGGTGGAGATGGACCCAGTCAAGGTGGAAGGAGTGAGCAGATTATCAAGCCCACAATACCATGCTCTGATTTACTCGGCAGTACCTGTCAGGGGAACCCCCGATCATGAACCTTGACCAGTGCCAACCCACCCATACTCTACACCTGCCGACCGAAGTCTGTTCGACCACTCACGGCAGTACCGAGCGTACCGCACACCAAACCACCATCTCTGTTGGTGAGTACCCTTCAGAAGGGTCGACTGTAACTCTTGGCTCCCCTTTTGTCATTCTTTCTCAGGGTCGAGGCCCTGGTGGAACTTCCCGGTTGGTACGGAGGGTGATGCCTGGTAGAGCGTGGAGCACCATAGCAATGGTGCTTATATACAGTAGTCAGTGGGAGAAGGGTTCCCTAGAGTTTTCTCTTTGGATCCCCCTTCGCCAGGTAGGCTAGCCCCTATGTATTAGGTACCATACTAAAACTTTGGATCCCCCTTCACCAGTGCACCACCCTAGGGTAGAACGCCTGCTTAGGTTGCCCTTACAGTACCGACCAACCAAACCTTACCCATATCACCCCTCACCAGTGTGTGGCCTCGGCTTGGTACATTCGGTTCATCATTTGGTTCATTATCCCTATCCCACCCTCCTATTCTTCATTATTCCCTGTTCTTCCCCTTGTCTGTTTACCCTCAGGACATTCACTCTTTGTTGCCACTCAGCAGTGGCCTTATTGTTTTATGTTCAGCCACTCTCATTGTTCTATTCTCACTCACTCTTTTGTCCTCGGCCATACTTTATTGTTCTATTATCATCCACATTCCTTGTTCTATTCTTGATCATTGTGGACAATACCTCCACATGATTCTTCATACCTTATTGTTATCCATTCCTTGTGCCACTCTGTTCCACATCTCACTTATTAGCCTATATAAGTAGCCAACGTATGTAGATGGTTCTGTCAGGGGAACCCCCGTGTTCTAACCCCGACCGACGGCAGTTCGCCCGTACACCGCACCCGCCAGCCGAAAACCGTTCGACCTACTCACGGCAATACCGAACATACCGCACGCCGAACCATCACTCCTGTTGGCGAGTACCCCCCAGAAGAGCTAGCTGCACCCCTTGGCCCCCTTTTTGTCATCCGCCCCCAGGGTCGAGACCCTGGCGGAACTTCCCGGTCGGCAAGGAGAGTGATGCCCGATAGAGCGCGGAGCGCCATAGAGACGATGCTTATATACAGTAGTCAGTGGGCGAAGGGTTCCCTAGAGTTTTCTCTTTGGATCCCCCTTCGCCAGGTAGGCTAGCCCCCATGTATTAGGTACTATACTAAATCTTTGGATCCCCCTTCGCCAGTGCGCCGCCTTAGGGTAGAACGCCTGCTTAGGTTGCCCTTACAGGTTCTTTGTTCTAGAAATCAACTAGGTTTATGCCTTCTTGTCCTCCCTCCTCCTGTCCCAAGTCCTTTACCTGGGCCAACACTCTCGGCACTCTCCCAGGTATCCCTCTGTCCTAAATTGGTGGCATACATGGGAAGTAGGTGTCAAGTACACGCACCGAGGACCCGATAACTCGGCTGTACCGACTAAAATACTCCAATGATAACCAAGCATGAACCATTCAATGAGTCGTTCTCAGCTAGATGCACATATCGGTCACACCCCTCATTCCTACGCCCACTCCTCACTCCTCGGTCCACCTCACCTCGGCACTTCCTGCCTTTGTATTATCTTCGGCCATGGCCTTGTTTTACAATCGGGCACTTCCTATTGTGCTGGGGCATGTCCTATTATTCTGTCCTTCATTGTTCTATTTCCACCTTACATCTCTTATTCTAATTTTACTCGTTGTGGACAATAACCACATGCATTGCATACCTTGTTGTCCCACATTCCTTATTCCACATGTCGCTTCTTAACCTATATAAGTAGGACATGCATGTACATACTTCCTCATTCTGGGTATCGACTTCTTCCCTTCTGTTAAGTCCTCGACTCAGGCCGGCATCTTCAGCATCCCCCTGAGTATCTGTCTGTTGCAAATACAGTGGCACGCACGGCAAGTAGGGCGCAATGCACGAGTACGTTGAAGCCAACGCCACTACTCTTGGCCTGCAGGACTTGGCCATAGTCCACCCGACCTTTCGACAACACCCCTCGGCAGTACCAAAGTCCGTCAGTATCCGGCTCCTGACAGTAGGGCGCAACGTACGAGCACGTTGAAGCCAAGCCACTATTCCCAGCCTGCAGGACTTGGCCACTCCTCGGCATTCCCAGAGCCTGACACAGATGGCCAGTTCCTAGGATGAATAATGAACTGCAGCAATTCTTGGGTTTTGTCAATTTCTATCATCGCTTCATCCAAGGCTTTGCAAGCATTGCCAAACCACTACATGAACTAACAGGGAACAAGCCATGGAACTTGGGAACAGAACAGTTGATAAGCTTCCAACTCCTCAAGGCAGCAGTAACAGCAGCACCAATCCTAGCCTTCTCAACAGATGAGGACCTGTTCCAAGTGGAAGCAGACACTTCAGACTTCTCCAGTGGTGCAATCCTGTCACAAATGCAACAGGGAACATGTCCAAAGCACTCAATGATGTGGAGAGTAATTATGATATACATGATAAGGAGATGCTAGCCATCATGTAGGCATTGGCAGAGTGGAGGCACTATCTGCAAGGGACAATGCAGCCATTTGAAATATAGATGGACCACAAGAACCTAGAATACTTCATGACAGCAAGAAAGCTGAACCACCACCAGGTCAGATAGTCCCTTGAATTGACAGATTATGATTTTATCCTAAAGCATCCACCAGGCCAACTCAATAAGAAGGCTGACCTCCTCTCAAGATGGGAAGACCATAAACAGGGAGTAGAAGGAGATAATACTAGAGTTACAGTGTTGAAGAAAGAGTTCTTCTGAGCAATAAGGGGAGAGCTCAGAGGAGAGGAGGAAGACCTGATGAAAAGAATCAGAAAAGCAAAGAATATAGAGAGCAAAGTCAGAGAGAGGGGGGAGAGTGGAGAGAAGGATTGGAAGGAAGAAGAGGGGATCATAATGTAGGAAGGAAAGATATACATACCAAAGAACAGGAACCTTCGGGAGGAAATTATTCATCTACACCATGACACCCCTACTGCAGGACACCCTGGGAGGTTCAAGACAACAGAGCTCATCCTCAGGAACTACTGGTGGCTAAGGATACATGGAGATGTGAGAACGTATGTGGATGGGTGTAGTAGGTGTCAACAAACAAAGATGTTCCCAGCAAAACCAAGGGGGACTCTAGCTCCAAATCAATTCCAACAAGGATTTGGCAGTACATATTGGTGGACCTCATTACCCAATTACCACAAAGCCTGAAATATGATGCAATTATGGTGGTGGTAGATAGACTGTCCAAATGAATTAGATTGGCACCGACAAATGGAGAGGTCACATCAGAAGGGATTGCAAGGATCTTCAGAGACATGGTGTGGAGAGACTTTGGACTCCCAGAAGTGGTGATTAGTGACAGGGGATCTCAATTCATCTCGAAGTTCACAAAAGACCTATACTGACTGCTAGGAATAAAGATGAACCCCTCGACTGCCTATCATCCCTAGACAGATAGACAAATGGAACACATCAACCAAGAGGTAGAGTAGTATCTATGGCTGTTTGTCAACCATTGGCAGGATGACTGGGTAGAATGGTTGCCATTGGCAGAATTCAGCTATAATGACAAGATCCAATTGTCGACAGGGTACTCTCCATTCTACTTAAACTATGGACAGCATCCAAGGAAGTCCACAGAGCCACGATGGGAGGCAGAAACAGAGGCGGCAGATGTGTTTGAGAGATGGATGAAGAAAATAAGAGAGGAGGCAGCAGCAGCACTAGAAAAGGCAGCATCAGACATGAAGAAGTATTATGACAAAGGAAGGCAAGACCTACCATAATATCATGTGGGGGACAAGGTTTATTTAGAAGGCCTTAATATTACCACCAACCAACCTTCAAAAAAACTAGAAGACAGACGTTATGACCCATTCTCAATTGTGGCAAAAGTGGGAGAACGTGCCTATAAACTGCGACTACCCCCCAATTGGAAGAACATCCATCCTGTGTTTAATGCTGTCCTGCTACACCCTGCCCAAACACTCACATCCTCCATACAACAAAAGCCAACACCCCCTCTGCCAGTGATGACACCAAAAGGAGTAGAGTATGAAGTGGAGGAAGTTCTGAACTTTAGAATGCATAGAGGAGTGCTGCAATATCTGGTGAAGTGGGTTGGGTACCCTAGAGAAGATAATTTGTGGGTGCCAGAGAAGAACATGAGGAATGCAAGATGGAAAACACAAGAGTTCCACAGGCAATTCCCAGCTGCACCCAGGCACATAGGCTACATCTTCCACAGACTACCTGAGCATGGCAAGTCAGTGCAATGAGTGCACAATGGCAAGTGTGACAAGTGCACGATGCTTGGTGGTGGACACAGTGAGTTAGCACAACAAGGATGTGGCAAGTTAGGGCAATGAGTGCATAACAGCGAGTGTGACGCATGTGCGATAGCAAGTGTGATGCATATGCAACACACTTGGTGGTGGTGGGTGCAGCAAGTCAACACTACAAGTGCGTGATAGTGACAGGCGCGAACGCAGTGCAGGCACGAACACAGTGCAGGCATGAACACAGTGCAGGCACGAACACAGTGCAGGCACGAACACAGTGCAGGCACGAACACAGTGCAGGCACGAACACAGTGCAGGCACGAACACAGTGCAGGCACGAACACAGTGCAGGCACAGTGATGAAATGACCTGTGAAAAAAAAGGAGTCGCTGTACACACCAGCATGATGAAGAAATGACCTATGATTGTTGCACATGCTGGCGTAACGAGAAAAGGATCCATGGCTAGCAGCGAGCTCCAGAGGGTCTTGATCCAGGGAAGTTGAACAGACACTGGTGCAATGGAAAGACTAACTAACAAGTCTGTGACCCCTGCCTTACCTTCTTCTTGCAAAAAGGATGCCCCACCAATCGTGCATGCCAGCATGACAGCTAGGACAAGTGCAGGGGTCGATTACCTTCTTCTCACCACCTCTTTTGGATGAGACCATGGGTGGGAGGGGCAACAAATTAATGAAACAGGCATTTATACCAAACAAACACAAACTCCTCTAACCTGGTACATTGGATCACCCAGTAAATAGGCAATGGTCAATGAGGACATTAATCTTAAAAGGGGGGGTAATGTAATGGTTTCTCTACTCTTCTATCTATTGTTTGTTATTGGACTCTGCTACTCCACTAGACCATATGTACAGTTATTAGATAATCAGTTAAAGCTCAGTCTTGAGCTGGTCAATACACTGACAAGTATCATTGCTCAAATCCCTCTTCTGCTCCCAAGTATTGAAGCTCTTGTTGTTGCTGACATGTGGGCACTTGCATGTGGACATAGTCTGACTGCTCAGTTGGCACTGCTGAATTACTGGAATCTCAGTACATGTACTTGACACATAGTCATAATATAAGAATATCTCCCAAAGGTGAAACAATGGTGAGGTTCAGGGTAGGGAAAGGCTTCAATTTGTATGTTGCACCTACCAGATCGCACAGGTCTCTAATTTTATAAAAGTGAGAACAGAGATTAAGTCTAAGCTAAACGGAAGGGGGCTAGTTGAAATCTTAGTTTATTATCTCACTGAAGACTGAACTACTGAATGTACAAGATCTTTATACTACATTCAAATCTATAAGGAGTCGACTAGATTCCTATAATAGATAAGAAAGCCGAGGATCGTGAAAAGCAAGAACAGAAATACTATATCCCAATCTTGATCTCCTCTGTGACATTGAGGGGTGACATGTCACCCTGATTCCCAATGGAGTTACCCTATAAGGAATGTAGTAGCAGATCGGATATCAGAGATAGAACGGAATTGCAAATAAGGAAAGTGGAGCAGAATGGAATGAAAAGGATATTAAATGTAAATGAAGTGAAAATGGATTTGTGAGCATATGGAGATTGACATAAATGAGTGGAGTGTATTGACAGGTGCATGTGATGCTAAGATGGATACACGAGGTGCATATAGTTCGAGGGCTGAGGGCATATAGTTGAATAGGTGAGTGAGGATGGAGTTAGGCTAAGTAGGCTGAAAAGAATAGTCGGGCATATCGGAATACTGTTCCTAATAGTGGAGTTAGGCTAAGTAGGCTGAAATGAATAGTCGAGCATGCCGGCATACAGTTCCTAATAAATTCCTGAGGAACAGGTAATTTTTCAATAGGACAATGACCCAAAGCACAAGTTAAAGAAGGCCAAGAACTGGATGGAAAACAACAATATTACTCTCCTTGACTGGCCTGTACAGTCTCCAGACCTGAATCCTATTAAGCACCTCTGGGATCATGCAAAAAAAAAACAGGCTTAAGGAGTATCCAATACCACCCAAGGGTGTTTGGCAAAATTGAAAGAGAGTAGAGGAGGTATGGAATGACATACCACCAGAGGTGCGCCAGAATTTGATAGAGAGTATGCCAGGGGGGCAATACCAAGTACTAGAATTGTACTATTTCTCTGATACCTTCTCACAAAACTAAGTCAATGGGCCTTTGATTTGAATTGCCTATATCTTTATCACCCCTGATTGGAATTACATAAATTTTAATGTTTTCATAGCCCTGATCAAATTCTTTCTTTGATGCACCAACACTTTTTTTCATATATATTTTACATTCAAAGCTATTCAATGAATAGTCCAAAAGCACCAAACATTGACTCAGTTTTTTTGAGTCACTGCACCTAAGCAATAAGTTTGACAATGAGAGATAAAATGTTAAATTTGATGAGTTACAGCCAGAGCCTATAATCTGTTGATTGAAGTAGTCTTTTAGCAAAGATCAAGTAGTTCAAAATTCCACACACAAGTGACCATTTCACACATATGTATGTCACTGTCAAGTACATGTACTGAGATTGTCAAGTACACGTACCGAGGATCCGATAACTCGGCAGTACCGACTAAAACACTCCATTAGTAACCAAGTACGAACCACTCAATGAGTTGTTCTCGGCCAGACACGCATATCGGTCACACCCCTCATTCCTACGCCTACTCCTCACTCCTCGGACTGCCTTACTTCGGGACTTCCTGCCCTTGTGTTATCTTCAGTTGTGGCCTTGTTTTACAATCGGGCATTTCCTATTGTGCTAGGGCACGTCCTATTGTTCGGTCCTTCATTGTTTTACTTCTACCTTACATTTCTTATTCTAATTTTACTCGTTGTGGACAATAACCACATGCTCTGCATACCTTGTTGTCCCACATTCCTTATTCCACATGTCGCTTCTTAACCTATATAAGTAGGACATGCATGTACATACTTCCTCATTCTGGGTATCGACTAGGCTTAGGCCCTTCTACCTTCTTCTCTTCTGTTAAGTCCTCGACTCGGGCTGGCATCTTCAGCATCCCCCTGAGTATCTGTCTGTTGCAAATACAGTGGCACGCACGGCAAGTAGGGTGCAACGCATGAGTACGTTGAAGCCAATGCCACTACTCTTGGCCTGCAGGACTTGGCCATAGTCTGCCCGACCTTTCGACAACACCCCTCGGCAGTACTGAAGTCTGTCAGTATCCGACTCCTGACAGAGACCTGTTTATTTAGCAGTGCCAACCAAGCAGCCATCTTATGTTCACATCCAAGTGTCCACACTGCATGCATATCACTTAGTACGCCAGTCTCAGCTTGGCACATCTATCACCCACACACCTACTCCTCACCCCTCAGTTCGTCTCACCTCAAGACTTTCTGTCCTTGTTCTATCCTCGGTCACAGCCCTTGTTTTATAGTCAGGCACTTCCCATTGTCCTATCCTTGGCCACATTTCTATTATCCTATCCTTTATTGTTCTATCCCCGTTTTACATTCCTTCATTCTAATTTTACTCGTTGTGGACAATAACCACATGCTCTGCATACCTTGTTGTCTCACATTCCTTATTCCACATGTTGCTTCTTAACCTATATCAGTAGGACATGCATGTACATATTTTGTCAAGCCCGCAACACCGAGTACCGACTTACTCGGGAATACCGACCAACCGGCCCTCACCCGTGTTACCTCGCACCACCGCGCGACCTCTACTCGGTGCATCCGGTACATCGTATGGACCACTCCCCTCGTACACCCCCTTCCATTGTTCCTTCAACCCCCTATCCACTCCTTTACCCGTTTCCTCCGAACAACATGACGGCCACTCATTGTCTTGGCCTTTGCCATTGTTTTATCTTAGGCCACCCTCTATTGTTCTATTCCCGCCCACCATTTCATTATCTTATTCTCAGCCATACTCTATTATTCTAATACTGCCTACATTCCTTATTCTATTTCTGATCACTGTGGACAATGCCTCCATGTGGTTGCCTCATACCTTATTGTTTCCATTCCTTACGCCACCCTGTTCCACATCTTGCTTCTTAACTATAAAAGTAGTGGGATGTATGTAGATAGTTCTTCACTCAGAATATCAATTGATTCACACCCCCTTGTCCGCTCTCTATTTCTAAAGTCCTTCGCTCGAGCCGACGCCCTCGGCATCCCCTCGAGGTTCCTCTCACTTTCCAAATTAGTGGCACACACGCAAGAGCGGGGCACAACGCAAGAGCACGTTGAAGCCTAGCCACCCCGTAATGGTTTGCAGGACTTAACCGATATCTCGGCGTCACCGAATCTTGACAGTATATTCTGAGTCAAACCACTTTCCGTGTCACTTCCGTTCTTACGATCATGCCCCCACGAACTAGATCCACAGCCCACATGGATGACAATCGGCTTACCCCCATGGTAACCCAACGAAGGGAGCGCGAAGCCTCTGGCACCCCGCCCCTTCTCATAGGTTACA
>QLPG01002805.1:0-16625 GCA_003314385.1 Gomphus sp. MG54
TTTGTGGATGCTGTTGTTGGGCTGCAACAAAATAAAGTGCTTTTAGCCTCTGTAAAATCAGGAAGATTAGGAGAAAAACATTATGAATTATAAGCTATTGTATAATACATTTATAAATCAACACAACAATTTTTATGTCACAATTTTATTCAGAAAAAGTGAAAATAAGCGAAAATTGTAGGAGAAAAATTAGAGAAAAATAACAGGTACCATTGGGTGGTTTTTATATTGTGAAGACAACTTAGACAATGTAAGCTACAGTTGAGCAAACTAAATATATTAGGTACTATACCTTAGACAATGTAAGCTACAGTTGAGCAAACTGGAGCTCTACATCAGTCTAAGCATACTATATATACGGTACATGATCTATTGTCTCAGTTGGTTCCTTTATGTGACTAGAAAGGAAGATAAAGGACAGTGGCTGAAACAATTGTAATGAATGGGAAAGAAATAACAATGCAGATCACACAATAGCATCAGCTATGGCACTGTGAGACTCAAAGTCAGATTGAGTAGACCTAATTTTACTACACTCCCCCGCAATCAAGACAGCGGAGAGTCCAAGGTGAGGAACCTGATTGGAATGTAGGCTTTGAGGTAAAGCCTTGGTGAATACATCAGCAAGGTTGTCCTTGGTATTGACCTCATCGATACGGATAGTGCCATCCATGATTTTTTCTCGAACGTAGTGATATTTAATATTGATGTGCTTGGTCCTTTTATGAAATGTGTTGTTTGAGGCTATTGCTCGTGTGCCAAGTGAATCGCTGAAAATGCTAAGTGGGAGATCAACATCAAAATGTAATTGTTGAAGTAAAGATATTGTCCACTGCGCGTGCTTCGAGCACTCGGTAAGGGCCATGTACTTGGCCTCAGTGGATGAGAATGCAACGGTGCGCTGCTTCTGTGTAGCCCAGGCAACTGCTCCCCCTCCGAGTGTGAAGACATATCCAGTTGTGGAATGACAATCATCTTTGTCACCCACCCAGTCTGAATCGCTGTAGCCGACAAGTTCAGTTGAGCTGTCCTTTCCATAAGTGACAGTGGAAAGGCAAGTAGTAGCCAAGTATTGCAAAATATGTTGCGCAGCGAGTAGGTGTTCAGGAGTCGGGTTAGAGCCAAATTGTCAACCGTCGGGTACTGACGGACTTTGGTACTGCCAAGGGGTGTTGGCGAAAGGTCGGGTGGACTATGGCCAAGTCCTGCAGGCCAAGAGTAGTGGTGTTGGCTTCAATATGCTCATGCATTGTGCCCTACTTGCCATGCATGCCACTGTATTTGCAACAGACAGATACTCGGGGGGATGCTGAGGATGCTGGCCCGAGTTGAGGACTTAACAGAAGAGAAGAAGGTAGAAGGTCCTAAACCTAGTCGATACCCAGAATGAGGAAATATGTACATGCATGTCCTACTTATATAGGTTAAGAAGCGACATGTGGAATAAGGAATGTGGGATAACAAGGTATGCAGAGCATGTGGTCATTGTCCACAACGAACAAAATTAGAACAAGGAATGCAAAGCGGGGATAGAACAATAAAAGACAGGATAATAGGATCTGACTCAAGATGGGACAATAGGGAGTGGCCGAGTATAAAACAATGGGGTCGTATCTAAGGATAATACAAGGACAGGAAGTCCCGAGGTGAAACGGACCGAGGAGTGTGGATGGCGGATGTGCCGAGCCAAGACCGGCGCACCAAGTGTTATGCATGCGGCATGGACACTTGTACGTGGATGGAGGATGGTTGCTTGGTCGGCACTGGCAAATAATCGGGACCTCGGTACGTGTACTTGATACAAATTGGGATAATCAGTTGACAGCAAAACAGATGTCCGGTTGTGTCCTGAGCATCACGTACATTAGAGAACCAACAAGTTGTTGGTAACAAGCTGTGAGTGAGGAACATGATGTCTTGTCTTGGTTTGCAACTAAAGAAGTTCCCGATGTAAAAGGGGTGTAAATTGGCTGGCAATCTGTCATATTGAAATGGTGTTTGATTTATGGATAATCTTCTTTTAGAGCGGTCCTGGGTGATATGGAGACCGAGAAAATGTTTGATTTCTCCTAAATCTGTGTATTTATATCACGAAGCGATAAATGATTTTGTTTCTTCAATGTCTGTTAGTGACCCGAAGAGTGCCATATCGTTGACATAGACCAAAATAATTGTTATTTGGTCCCCCCCATCACAATATTTGAGGTAGATAGAAACATCACTTGAAGTGAGGTTTTTGTAACCAAAATCAGTAAGGCTGTGCTGCAGGTGTTCATGCCACTGTCTCCCTGCCTGTTTCAATCCGTAAATGGCTTTGAGCAGTTGGCAGACCTTATTTTCTTCCCCTTGAGCTTTGAAACCTTCGGTTGATCCATATAAAGTTCCTCATTGAGGTGACTGTTGAGGTATGCTGATTTTATATCAATGTGATGAATATCCCAGTCGAAAATAGCTGCTATCACTAGTAGCAGCCTCAATGAGTCAAGTCAGGCAACGGGAGTGAAGGTTTCATTATAGTCGAGGCTGGCGGTTTGTGTGAAACCTTTGGCAACGAGACGTGCTTTGTAGCAAAAAATTTCCCCCTTTGTATCTCGTTTAGTTGTGTATACCCACTGGTTTTTGACAGTAGTACGACCGGGTGGAAGGTTGACTAGTTCCCATGTCTTATTCTCTTGTAAGCTCTTAAACTCATCTTCCATTGCTTTTTGCCATAGGTGAGCTTCAGGAGTTTGTATTGCATATTCGAAGGAAGCAGGATCCCCAGTTGGTGTGACTTTAGCAGTGGCAAGGAAAGCTTCAGGAGAATTGTCCCAGACCCCCAGGATCCAGGGGCGTAGTCCCTGTTGAATGTGGTCCCTGTCAGGGTTGACATTTGAAGGCTCGGCCCATCTAAGTCCTTGAGTTGGTCGAGTGGATTGGCGAAGGGGTTCTGGTTATGGTAAAGGTATAGCTGGTGGGTACTGTGGTGGCACTGGTGGTGGCTGCTGTGGCAGCTGTTGTGGCAGCACAGCCAGTTGAGGTATAGCTGGTGTGGGAATGGCGGGAAGTAGAGATGCATCCTCATCGTCACTTTCAGGTAGAGCTAATTCAATGTAATCTCTGGCTTCTGGTGGGGAGGAGGGGGTAGATGTTGGTTGGGTTAGTTTGGGAGTTTGGGTACGAAGAGGAAAAACATGTTCCTCAAATGTGACATCTGTAGATATGATAAACTGGTGAGTTCGTGAGTTCCATAATTTGTACCCTTTGGTGGAACCTTTGTATCCCATGAAGATGAGTCGTTCGGATGTAGGATCAAACTTTGGTCATGGTTGTGTGATGTGACGGTAGGCTAAGCAGCCAAAAATGCAGAGGTGGGCTAGATTGAGAGGATGTCCAAACAATTTTTCATATGGAGAGAGGTAGTTATTAACACATGAAGGAGCATGATTTCTTACATGAATTGCAGTTGCAACCACACATTCCCAAAAGGTGTTTGACATTCCTGCTGATTGAAGCATGGCACGAGCTGCACCATCTGTGGTGCAGTTTGCTCGTTCAGCAATACCGTTCTGTTGCGGAGTATGAGGGGTTGTCAACTGGTGTAGGATACCTTTGCTTTCCATGAAACTTGTAAACTCCATTGATAAGAATTCTCCCCTGTGATCCAAACGTGCCGCTTGAAGGGTGGTTTTGAACTGGGTTGAAACAAAAATGACATATGTTTTGAACCGTTCAAATGCCTGGTTCTTTGTTTGGAGGAAAAAAGCCCATTTAAAACACGTGAAATCATTTACAATAATGAAATGATAGTAGTTGCCTTGCAAAGATTTTGTTTCCATTGGTCCTGCTAAGTCCATGTGTATGAGTTCAAACGGTTTTGTTTTTCGAGTATTTGAGGACTTGAATGTTCGACGTGTTGATTTGCCAAGTAGGCATCCTTCGCAGGTTGAGAGGGCATGTTTACTTTTGGGATCGATTTCGTTTTGTAGCATTCACAATGCTGACCAAGAGAGATGGCCGAGCCAGGCATGTAAAACCTCGATATGGACTTTATTTTACACAGAGTGGATTGTTGGAGCTGAGATATGAAGGGTCAGCCAATACTATTGTCCCAGTAACTGACCTTCTGCACAGTTGGTACCCTTCAGACTAAGGGTAGCCTTGCTGCCAGTGAAGGTAGTCGATATCCCTTTGTTTCGAAGTCTGCGTATGGAGAGAAAGCATCCACCAAGGTCAGGACTATGTAGGACATTTTGAAGTATAATAGTTTTATCTGAGCCATTGACCCGAGTTGTAGCTGAAATAGTACCTGTCCTGATATAGGAGATTGGGGTGGTGCCATCAGCTAAACAAATGAATTGGGGTGTGGTCAGAGGGCGGTATTCAGTGAAGTCTGACATCTCATGTGTGATATGATCTGAACAGCCTGAATCTAGCATCCAATGGGTTTCACACCCAGTGTAAAAAATAATCGCGTTACTTGAGTTTGAAGTTTGGGTTATATGGGTGTTACTAGGTGATAGATTAGGGGGAATATCCTCAACCTGGTCTGATAGTGTTTACAACTGTGGTTGTTCCCTGGCACAGTTCTTCAGACAGAAGTTGGGATCTCATGTCAGCTGAAGTGAGTATCTTGTAATCCTTGACATTTGCCAGTATTGTTTGTTGCATGACTTTGTAGGAGGAAGGGAGGGCTCAAAGGATGAGCATCGCATGTAGACTGTCTGTGACAGTCATCCCAGCTGTGTCGATGCGTGACTTGAGCTCAGACATCTCGTCGATCTGTTGGGTGAGAGGTTGTTGGGGAGAGAAGGTGGTGGCAAAATATTTAGTAATGTCGACCCAGAGGTTGAGACTGGTGTGTGTTCCATAGGTGTCTTTCAAACACTTCTAGTTTTCTGCCAGGGGTTCATTTTCATTTCTAGATTGCCGGATTGAAGGTTTAACTGCGAGTGGTATTAAGCCAAGTCCTTCTTCATTTCTCAGGTCCCAAGCATTGATTGCTCTAATCTCTGCTTTAGTGGGTGTGGCAGATGCAGTCGGTCGCAACTCAGTTCCTTCAGCAATACGAAGTATGTGAATGCGCTGCAAACAGAGTATGACCAATCTTCCCAGTTAGTTCCATCGAATTTTTCGATGGATGTGAGGAGCTTCAAGGAGTGAGAAGTCATTGTGGATGGGTGTGGTTCGAAGTAGTAGATTGTAAATTGTCGAGTGAGTAGGTATGAGTGATCAGGCGGGGCCCATAACCTAATATGAAGACAACTTAGACAATGTAAGCTACAGTTGAGTGAACTAAATATATTAGGTACTATACCTTAGACAATGTAAGCTACAGTTGAGCGAACTGGAGCTCTACATCAGTCTAAGCATACTATATATACTGTACACAATCTATTGTCTCAGTTGGTTCCTTTATATGACTAGAAAGGAAGATAAAGGACAGTGGCTGAAACAATTGTAATGAATGGGAAAGAAATAACAATACAGATCACGCAATAGCATCAGCTATGGCACCATGGGACTCAAAGTTGGATTGAGTGGACCTAATTTTACTACATTTTAAACTAAACATAGATGACCAGGTTCCCTACACCTAACAGTAGAAAGAAATCACCTAATAGAGGACCAACAGTTCAGGACTTTGAGCATAAGTGAAGTCCTCATGTAAGACTATGGCATCTGGTACCTCCTCCTCATTCCTTGTGTCACCCAAGTGCATTCCAATGTCACACTAGTACCTGTGAGAAGGAATGGTGATAGGTAGGCATGCACTATAGGTAACACTTGTATGTTGAGGGAATTAATGAGATATAATCTTCTCAAGGACTTATCCTTTTATTATATCTTGCTATGCTTTATATACAGTTTTCTCTGAAATATATTATTAATTATCATACTCATGCTATGCTGACTTGTCATCCATTCCTAAGCTGGGTATCATTATCTCTGGATCCCATAGATCTGATGCAGTGGGTCTTACCCAGCACATCTGGTTTATGTATGACCATATTACCAGTACTTTTAACACTCCCCCTCAATTTGGGTTATGCCCAAAAACCTAATCCTTCAGACAAATGTCAGTGCTGATGTAGATATAGTGCTTGACTCATGAGATCTGCTAGATTCTCCCTAGATCTCATGTAAGTGAGTGCTACCTCATTGGGAACTATTTGTTCATGAATGAGATGATAAGCAACATTAATATGTTTAGCCCATGCATGATATGTAGCATCATGCAAAAGTGTGATGGCACTTGGATTATCCATTCATATAGATCTGGGTATGGTTTGATCTAATCCAAGATCCTGTAGAAATCTTCTAAGCTAAATAATTTGCTTTGCTCTTTCAAGCATTGTATAAGGGCAACCTACTCAGGTACTGATTCCAGTACCTGCTGAGAGACCAACAGCGGGACACCACCACAGCCCTATGACCTACCCAGGGCCTAACCCAGGGACTTGAACCCTAAGTTTACCCACAGATACTATCAGACACTGTGTTAGATATTGGTAATGCCGATATTGTGGGTGGGAATTGGCCAAGTCCTGCAGACTGATCAGGGTGGCTTAGCTTCAAAGTACTCATGCGTTGCACCCTGCTCTTCCATGTGTGCCACTAATTTGGATAGAAGAGAGACTTGGGAGAGTGCCGAGAGTGTTGGCCCAAGTAAGGGACTTCAGATGGGAGAAGGGAAGATGAGAGGATGTAAACCAAGTCAATATTCAGAGTGAAGAACTATCTACATACATTCACTACTTATATAGGTTAAGAAGCAAGATGTGGAATCAGGGTGGCATAAGGAATGGAGAACAATAAGGTATGAAGAATCATATGGAGGTATGTCCACAATGATCAAGAATAGAATAATGAGATATGGCTGAGAATAAAATAATGAGAGAGTGGATGAAAATAGAACAATAGAAAGTGGCCAAAGATAAAACAATAGGGCTGTGACCAAAATGATAAATAAATAATATCTTTCCTGAAGGGAAATGGGTAGGGAAAAGGATGGAGAAGAAATGAATAATAAGGAATAGAGGGGATGGGGTAGGGACAGTAGACAAAATGATGTGCCAAATCTACCAAGCTGAGACCTCATACTAGTGAGGAACAACTGTCACTGGTGTGTGGGATTAAACGGTAATGATTGTTCGGTCGGTACTGCTAAGTGAACCAGAGCTCAGTATTGTAGACTTAACACACTGGTAGGGAGGTCCAGAAGTAAATATATAAGGGTCAATGTAGCTAGATACATGTGAGCTTTTAGGAACCACTGCACCAACATCCCTGACTATTCAAACCAGCCATGTTCAGCCTAACTCCACCCCATTCACCATTTCTGCGATATGTTCCATCAGCCATATGTTCCATCAGCCATATATTCCATCAGCCTTCAAATTCAGTGCATCTCACATATCCAGCCTATTCTGTCTTGGCATCACATGCAACATTCAATTACGCTCCACTTATTACACCTATCCTCCACAGTGTTTCTATTGACTACTTTGCCTTTATTACTTTTAATATTTCCTTATATGTTCCACTCCACTTTCCTTATTTGTGATTCTGCTCTGTCATATCTATTTCTGATATCTGATCTGTTACTACATTCTTTATAGGGTAACTCCATTGGGAATCAGGATAATATATCATCCCTCAATTCTTAGAAGAGATCAATATTAGGACATAGTATTCTGTTCTTGCACTTTTGATCTTTGGACTTTCTCACCTATTATAGGAATCTATTTGACTTATCATATGTATAATGCTTCCTTTGCAGCATGCATAGCTGCTATGTATTTGGCCTCAGTTGTTGATAGCACAATGATCAGTTATTTCTTTAAGCTCTAAGAGACAGTGCCACCATCAATTATGAATACATACCCAGATATAGAGTGCTGGTGCTCCTGTGAGGCCCAGTCTGCATCTGAGAAGGCTTCCAGGCCTTTGTAGGGTTCACAATGACAAGTACCATATCTTTTATCCCTTTTAGGTAGCAAAAGACTCTTTTGACTGCCTCCCAGTGCAGCCTTCCAGGGTTCTGCATGAATTAAGATAAAAAGGACACCACAAATAAGATCTCCAGTTGAGTGCCTAATGCTGCATACATGAGGAAGCCTATAGCCTCCCTGTATGGTATATTATGTTGGAAATATTTTTGGTGATTTATTTATTTATTTCATCATTTTGCAATTATTTCTTGCCATGTATTTTTAATGTGCATGTCCTCTTGTCACTCATGTGACTCTTATCACTGCAAGTCATTTATGACATCATTTGTAGTATAGTTTTCCCTTCATATTATTGTATAAGTAGCTTATAGTTAGTTGTCCAAATATATTAGGTGGTTTCAGCCCCCCCATGACTATATTAATGGTGTGCTGGAATATTTTGTGATACAACTCATGTTAATGTCACATATATTATCTGTCATCGAGTGGCTTTGTGCCTTTATTGATATTGAGTGCAATTGTTGATCTTTATGATTGATTTTATTTTCTAACACATTATGCATGTTGTTATAATTTTTCAACAAGAATTTTTTTCTTAATGTACACACACTGTGAGAATGAAATTGTGCATGCTTCATATGTGCACTTCACCTCTATTCCTAGTAGCCAGTATAGGTCTCTCATGTCCTTGATTTTGAGGATGGTACATAGCTCATCTTTGAACCTATGAATGATGTCCTTCGAATTACTGGCCATTGTAAGGTCATCGACATCTATAGTGATGATCTGTGCATCTTGGCCAGTGTACCTGTGGAACACATGTGAACTCTGTTAAGAACTGAAGGGGATGTAGTTGTAATATCTCCCAATGTTGAAACAATGGTGAGGTTCTGAATAGGGTTTGGCTTCAACTTGTGTGTTATGCCCACTAGACCACACTGGACCCTAATTTCCTATAGACTTAACATAATAGCAAGAGCAGAAATGAAGACAGAAATGAACAGAGGAAGCTTAGTCAAAATCTTAGTCAATATCCTGACTGAAGAGCAGATTACTAAATGTACAAGATCTTGTACTATTTGCAATGAGAAAGTCTGAAGATTGAAAGTGCAAGAACAGAATACTATATCCCAATCTTGATCTCCTCTGTGACATTTAGGGGTGACATGTCACCCCAATTCCCAATGGAGTTACCCTATAAGGAATGTAGTAGCAGATCGGATATCAGAGATAGAAATGACAGCAGAAATGCTAATAAGGAAAGTGGAGTGCAACATATAAGAAAATATTAAAAGTAATAAAGGCAAAGATAGATGTGCAAGCATATGGGGGATGGACATAATAAGTGGAGCATATTGAAAGTTGCATGTGATGCCAAGGTAGATACATGAGGTACATTGAATTTGAAGGCTGATGGAGCATATGGCTGAAAAGGTAAATGAGGCAGAGTTAGGCTGAACATGGTTGATTTGAATAGTTAGATATGTTGGCATAGTGGTTCCTAATAGTATCCCCCCCTTATAGCTGAGTCCCACAAGATATGAAGTCATAGACAGAGGCTGTGCTGGGATTCGAATATGCAAAGGTGTATAAGAGTAGCCATTAGGAAAAGTTAGAGGGTAACCATCATCAACATTATCATAGATGAATTCTACATCAACCCAATCTACATTCAAAAGCTTATGGGACTCTATTCCTCACCCATCACAAGGTGCCCCCACTACTCATCCCATTGACCTCCCCACTCCCTTAGCATCAACCATCAAGTGCAATAAAGCATAACTTAAAGAAATAGCACATAACACCATTGATGTGTGAGAGCCATGGGTCAAGGGATTGTATTTGAAAAGTGCAAAGGTGAGTAGCAAACTTGTCTCAGCTTTTTGACTTTTACTAAAGGATTCATTTGCCGTATGCCCATCTTCAAATGTGAATGTTATGACTCGGTAAAGCCGAGGAGTTGGTCAAGTCCTACAGACCGTTTCAGAGGGGCTAGGCTTCAATGTGCTCATGTGTTATGCCCTGCTGTTCCATGCATGCCACTAATTTAGACAGGAGAGAGGCTCGCGAAGGTGCTGAGGATGTCGGCTTGAGTGAAGGACTTTAGACAGGAAAGGGGCAGATGAGAGGGTGTGAACCAAGTTGATATTCTGAGTGAGGAACTATCTATATACATCCCGCTACTTATATAGGTTAAGAAGCAAGATGTGAAACAGGGTGGTGTAAGGAATAGAGAACAATAAGGTATGAGAAACCATGTGGAGGCATTGTCCACAGTGATCAAGAATAGAATAAGGAATGTAGGTAGGATTAGAACAATGGAATATGGCTAAGAATAAAATAATGAAGGAGTGGGTGAGAATAGAACAATAGAGGATGACTGAAGATAAAACAATAGGGCTGTGACCAAGATAATGAGTGGTCATCTCATGTTCGGGGGAGAACAGGTGAGGGGATGGGAGGATAGCAAGGGGTGGAAGGGATAGGATGGGAGAAGTAATCTAGATGATGTACCAGGTGTACCGAGCCAAGACCACGTGATAGTGAGGATAGTATGGGTAAAGGAAGGTTGGTTGGTTGGTATTACAGAGTAAACCAGAGCTTGGTATTGTGGTCTTGACAGTGAAATGATGAGGGCAATTACCACAGCATATTTTATCAAAATGCAAGATTAGATAAAGAAGATGACCAGACACCTTGGTTGCATAGTCATATGGCTGAAAAGCCTTGCAAGTACTGTGAAAAGTGAGGTAACATGTGTTTGAGGAAATGGGATGGCAATTTGGATTTGGGTGCATGCATCTGGTGTGGTGAGAGGGGAGTGGGTTGTAGTATAAATGAGCAAGGGAGAGGAATGAGTAGGTGAAAAGGCAATAAGGGAAAGAGAAAAGAGCAGAATCCCAAGGTTACTGAAAATCCAAGGTCAAAGAAAAGGGCAAGGGACAACATGCCAGAAAGAACAAATGGAGAGGAAGATGAGTTGGGCCCTTGAAAAAGGAAGAGGATGGATCCCAGAGTGTGTACTCCCCTTTTCTTCCCTAACCTTCCTACTCCCCAGCCTCTACATTCATCTCCTCTACTTCCTGAGCCATCACCACCACCTCAAGAAATGTCAGCAGTGCCAACACCACATATTACTGTTTTATTGCCAAATCCCCCTGCTCCTTCACTACCAGCTCCTATCCCTCACTGTTAAGAATGCAAGTGGTGAGGTTCTTAGCATGTAAAGCTTGGCAAGTTGAAACTTTGCAGAGGTTTGGGCATAGGGTTTGGCTTCAGCTTATGTGCTGTGCCTTCCAAAACTCATTGGTCCCTAACTTTAGACAGAGGTTTAGAGTGGAGTGAGGTCATAGAGACCTGTTTGATAAAAGCTCAGAGAGTACAATAAAGCTCAGAGAGTGAGCAAAGTTTGCCTGGTCGAATTCTAAGTTGATTATCAGACTACTGAACTTCTACATTATATGTGTATTTATACTAGTACATATTTCAAATTCCAGTAGAACTTAGAAACTGAGAACAAGAGAGGACATGAATGGGGAAAGGGTCTCCAATCGAAAGAACAAGGAGGTGAAAGCACAAGGAGCTTGAGTGAACTTTGTGACCAAGCCACTATGGGATCTGAATGGGATCTTGAGTGAGATCTGATGTAGTTCCATTTTAGGAATCATTGAGTGGAGTTGGGCTGATCAGCAAAGTTAAAGAGATAGAGATAAAAGGGTGTTTATTGATGAGGGTCAGGCAAAGTTTTCAACTGGTGAACATTGGGCATGATGTCTGGCCAGAGGGCAGGGTCTCCAATTGGAGAGCTGTGGACTGGCCAAGGTTTGCAAGTAGGTGAATGATCAGGCTTTCTTAGGGCATGAGGATATGTCTGTGTGATGCACAGCCCTTTCTGGAAAGGAAAAACTCATGTCTGTGTCAACAGAAATGACTTTGGTGGGGTTATGACACTCACTGCCTACTTTTCCTATTGTTCCCCTATGTCAGGCTCTGGGAATGCCGAGGAGTGGCCAAGTCCTGCAGGACGGGAATAGTGGCATGGCTTCAACGTGCTCGTGCGTTATGCCCTACTTCCCATGCGTGCCACCGATTTGGGACAGAGGGATACCCGGGAGAGTGCCAAGAGTGTCGGCCCAGGTAAAGGACTTGGGACAGGAGAAGGGAGGACAAGAAGGCGTAAACCTAGTTGATTTCCAGAACAAAGAACCATCTACATACATTGGCTACTTATATAGGCTAATAAGTGAGATGTGGAACAGAGTGGCACAAGGAATGGAGAACAATAAGGTATGAAGAATCATGTGGAGGTATTGTCCACAATGATCAAGAATAGAACAAGGAATGTGGATGATAATAGAACAATAAAGTATGGCCAAGGACAAAAGAGTGAGTGAGAATAGAACAATGGGAGTGGCCTGAACATAAAACAATAGTGCCACTGCCAAGTGACAACAAAGAGTGAATGTCCCAAGGGTAAATGGACAAGGGGAAAGACAGGGAATAAAGGAATAATAAAGAATAGGAGTGTTGGATAGGGATAATGAACCAAAATGATGAACTGAATGTACCGAGCCGAGACCATGTATTAGTGAAGGATGGCATGGATAACGGTCGGTCGGTCGGTACTGCCGAGTGAACTGGGACTAGGATTTGTGGGCTTGACACCCTACTACCTATAGTCCTTGTGCCTCCCCCTTCTCCCTCCATCATCAGTCTCACTCTTGTGATTGAAGAATTGATGTCAAGTACATGATACCGAGCTCTGGTTCACTTGGTAGTACTGACCAAAAACCCTTACCATTTAATCCCACACACCAGTGATAAGTCATTCCTCACTAGTATAAGGTCTCAGCTCAGTACATTTGGTTCATCATTTGGTTCACTCTCCTCATCCCATCCCCTCTATTCTTTGTTATGTATTCTTTCACTCCTCATCCTTCCTTTTGCCTATTTCCCCTCAGGACATTTACTATTCACTTGTTATTCGGTCATGGCCCTATTGTTTTATATTAGGCCACTTTCTATTGTTCTATTTTCATCCACACTCCCATTATTTTATTCTCAGCCATATTTCATTGTTCTATTCTCGTCTACATTCCTTATTCTATTCTTGATCATTGTGGACAATACCTCCACATGTTCTTCATACCTTATTGTTTCTCTATGTCTTATGCCAACCTGATTCCACATCTCACTTCTTAACCTATATAAGTAGTACATGGATGTAGATATTTCCTCATTCTGAATATTGACTTGGCTTATGCCTCCTCACCTTCCCTTCTCCTGTCTGAAGTCCCTTACTTGGGCCGACACCCTTGGCACTCTCCTGGGTATCCCATCTGTTCCAAATGAGTGGCACACACAGAAAGTAGGGTACAACACATGAGCACATTGAAGCCAAGTCACTCCGATCGGTCTGCAGGACTTGGCCAATTCCTGCCAACATCATGAAGTCAGCATTATTACTATAGTGCTCGGCCCATGGATCATCGGCATTCCTGGTGCCTGACAATTGATTAGGTCAGTTGATTTGCTTTGTCAGGAGTTAGCTGATAGTCATTGGGAGAATTCCAAGAGGTGGGTTGAATTGGGTGAATTGTAAGTGGAAGTGAGAAACCTGTCCTTGCAGATTGTTATGGCCCATGCAGCCAAACAAACCCACATTAAACCCCACAACCACCCGCACCATTTCCGAGACCTTTCCGATCGACCAAAGCCCGAACAACCGATTTCCGGATGTCCGAAATACATTCCGAGGTTCCGTGATTCCGACCCTCCGAAGACTCCGAAAATCAAGGTTCCGTTACAATTGATAACCAGCACGCAGGACTATCGTGTACCTCACTCCCTTGTTCTCCCTTATATTGACCCCTTGTACCCCCTTTTCCCCTTGTTTTATGACCATCAAAGATAGTACAAGGATAGTCACATGTATATAGTCTTCCAGTCGACTAGACTGTTCGCTAGTATGAATATCGATTTAGTCTCCCACCAGTTTCCAATTCATTTCCGGTAAACTCCCGCCTCCTTTCCGAAATTAGGGACAGACAATCGAGGAGGGCGCAACACATAAGTTGAAGCCAAGTCCCTTCGACCTCGAACACCTCAGACTGGATTGAACCATTCCGCAACCTATCCTGAGTCCCCGGTGCCTCTGTCCCCCATCCGTAGTCCGTCCGACTCCCATCTCGGTCCTCGGCCCTGTTACGGACCTCCGCGCTAACCCGGAAACCTCCTTTGGAAGTGCTAGCTAAGCGCCTGACACACGGACTTAACACAGATAAGTAATCAGAGATTGTTGAGTAGAGAGTTAGTGCCAGAGCCACCTCTAGTGTGGGGCACCTGAGAGAATTGGGTAGGTCAGCCTGGAAATGTGCAGGATGATATGGATGATGGACAGTTGTCAGAAGTGGGATTTGTAGAATAGAAGAAAAATGTACTTGGACTCAAAAAAATTTATTTGTTGTTATGAGTGATTCAGAATTGTAAGTGAGACTTGAAAATAGAAAGAAGAAGCTGAGTTGCAAGTGGAAAATGATTGAAAATGGAATAAGTGAGAGTGAATGGAAAAGAAAGTGTGAGGTGCTTAAGGAATAGGTAGTGGTCTAGGTTTGGATGGGTGTGACTCATGAAAGTCTTGAATGAGTTCTGACACATTGTTAACTTCTATCATGAGGAGCATGAATTTTGTTCATCTGTGCTTTTGTATCCTGCCCACCATACTAAATACAACAACTTGCACACCTTGTGCCTGTTATTGATCTTGGAGTTGAGTACTTTGGATATTTCAAATTCTGTTTCACCATTAATCATAACTGGAGGCAGAGGTGGTTGAATGCAATTAGGAATGGTGTTAGATGAGGCTGGTTTGAGCATTGAAACATGGAAGACAGAGTGGACTGCCTTTATGTGGTCTGGGAGTTTCAGAGTAAATGAATGAGTACCAGGATGTGCAATGATTTCAAATGGACCCAAAAACTTCTCAGCTAGCTTCTTCATGGGACAAGTTGGTCTAAAGAATTGAGCTTGGACAAACATGAGACTCCTGATAGGAAAGTCTGGGGATAGAAGTCCTTTAGCATCCATTCCAATAACCAAACCAAGGCCAAATGAGTCAGATACCCACCAGGTAGCCTGAAGGCCCCACCTGAGATTTTGGCACTGCTGGGACCTCTTGATGGCCAACAATACACTCTCAGCCACTGAAGTATGAGGGGACACAAGTTGGGGATCAAGAGCTACTAAGGGTTTCTACTCATATTTCCTGACTGCTTTCAAAATCTCTCCCTGCTTGTAGATTTGTATGTCAGATTTTTTTCTAATCTAATATGCCCTAGGTGTTGCAAGAGGACATGTTCCAGTTCAATACAGATCATATCCAAGGTAGCTGTGGATCTTCTGAGTTTCAGAAAAGACCCACTGACAGAATATATTCCTGCTAAAGGAAACAATTGTTATCTGGCAATGGCCCACACATTTCTTGTGGAAGCTCAATCACTTTATGGCAATTTTTCAATGATTCTTTGATTTCACAAAGCTTCTAGAGAACAGGGAACACGATCCGTGCATGTTACAATCCACTCCAATTTCTTTTTTGTCAACCGTCACTCCTGGACAAATGAACGATGAATACACTCTTTGTAGAAATATTGGAGGTTAGAACAAAGTGAGTGACATGTTGAATGGACCAATAGATTGAAAACGTAGGAATTCATCGCTAAACTGTCGAAATGCCTTCCGGAGTCATTACACTCACAGTTGACACTTACAGTCATGACTCACTACAATGTCATCATATTTATCCCCTCTCGAATTCTGGAAATGTTATTTTTTTATAGGGAACCCTTTCAATGTTATTACCATAGCTTGCTTATGACTTCCAATTTTTTCTTTGCCACAGGTATCAAAGGCTGAGTTTGAATTTCCAATTGTCACCTTGACGTCAAACTCATGCCTCCAATGTAAGTGTCGCACATCTACCGACATACATCACTTACGAATCGAGGAATTGTTAGAAAAGATAAATTCACTATTCATTCGAAAGCCGTAGTCTGTCAAGACGTTGAGCTAAAGGGCGACATTACCATCGGAGCTGGTAAGAACACACTTTCGCGTCATATGGGTCAGCGAGTCACATATTCTTTTCTCTTATGCCTCTACAGGGACCGTTGTTCATCCGAAGGCGACCGTATTTGCCATTGCTGGACCTATCATTATTGGCCAGGGATGTATCATTGAGGAAGGCACAATAATTGTCAATAGGTAAGACAAACACCTTTGTAAATTGCTCACTCTATGACCGCTTCATATCTCTAGACGTAAAGAAGTTATGCGGATTGGAGATGATAATCTATTTGAGATCGGCTGCCGTACACAACCCTACTTTTGCGGTCGCGCTTGAAATTGAAATTGGGGTGTCTTGTCGCACAGGTGTCGAATCACCAACCATGGGAAATTCAAACACAATTTCGACACGGGCACGTCTTCATCACACTGTTCGCCTCACTTCATACTGCGTCATTGGAGCGGGATGTCTGGTCGTTCCTAGCGAAGATGAAGTTTTGGAAGACTACACCGTAAGTCTATCACCTCCGATTGTTGCTTTTCTGCTCTTTATGTTCACTTACTTGACTTTCTTCCATTTAAAAAAAGGTTATCTACGGTGCGGCTTCGGAGAGAAGAACGTGGAGC
>QLPG01002813.1:0-15323 GCA_003314385.1 Gomphus sp. MG54
CGGCTGCGGACTGGTAAAGGCGCAGGTGCACAGGCAGGTGGGTCTTTATTTATGTTGGTTTAATATGATTTGGTGTTATCCCATATAACCTATCCTGCCTACTGTTGATAGGGAGTTTCGCCAGGGCGACCTGCCAAAATCGTGCAATATGCCGACGCTTAGGCTAGCAACTATTTCGATGTCCCTGCACGATGAGCGGAGGTAATAAACGCATTATACAATATGGCGCTTACGTGCATTTTTTTCATTTTTATTCAAATTTATTGGGGTTCAATATCGCCCAATGTTCTTGTTCCTCCGGTCTGATGGCAAGTTTCCGATTTGCGACAGACAGCAAGGACAATCATCGGATTTCCCCTCCACCCGTGACACGTTGTTGTTCGGACTTAGGTCACTGGCGCAAGGGCAGTTGATCGCTCTGCCTATTGATCGAACCCCGAATCTCAGTCGTGCGCTATACCACAGGATCGTGGCTCATTTCCGTCTCCAGTTGTGCTCCAGTTGTGTCAGCGCACTTGCTCGTGATGGGTACTAGTGGTGCTAGTGTCACGAATAAAGCTAAATAGGCGCGCCGTCTTATTGGATTCCTAAAAAGAGGCACTGCAAGGGATCGCCATTCATTCGGGTAATTAATTGTTTTTATATTTGACCGGCTTTCGGTCCCATAATAGTCCCCGGTGTTCCTTGCACAGGCGTGGAGTAGGACAGCTAAATGGTCGCTGTCATTTCATTCACCTTCGCGTTTCTTGTGCGTTGAAAGTACCACATTCCTTCCTTCTTAACACTCTTTTCCTGCACGCAATGAGTTCTCACACCGACAGGGCAGAGCTTGTTTCCCTGTTCATCGAGGCCGTCCTCTATGGTCGGTATTTCTTTCATAATAGACAACGCTCACCGTAACTGAGCTTGAACCCACACAGGCCTATATATCGCCTCATTCCTTTGCACAATCTATGTCCTGGTGTACAAGCGTTCATCACCAAACGTCCACTATGGGATGTTCTTTGTAACAGTGTTAATGTTCGTATTGGCAACTACAGTGCGTTCCAGTCCATTGTTATGAGTACAACTTGAGATTGAAGCCATAATACGTTCCTTCTGTAGCATCTACTGATAAACCTATTCCACCTGTTCGATGCATTCAACATCTTACAACAAAATCCACAAGTTTCAAAAGCCTTATTCGAAGGTTTATCCTCCTTCAAGAACCTATTCCGAAGTGGCGTTATACTATCAGAGATCATCGTTGGAGACTTTGTCTTGGTATGAAACTCCTCCCTTGATATGTCAAGAATGTAGATGATTCATTCATCGTCTTTTTTGTTGTGTCTTCTGTATTAGATCTATCGATGTTACATTGCATGGGGAAACAGTCTACGGGTCATAGTTTTACCTATGATTGTTTTGTTAGGAACAGCTGGTACGTAACCACCCATTCTTCTCACTAAGGCATGTACATATTTATATTTCATTAGTGACAAGTGGAGGGGTGGTATACAGCCTTTCGCAAGCGCCACCCGGTACAGATATTTTCGGGGTCAAAAGGCTACAGATATTCTTCATCATCACGCAAGTCTTAGGTATGTATTTCAAGTTCCCCACCCACGCCGCAATCAACTAGTAAAAATCATATGTTAACATTAACTTTTTTTTCCTCAAATTTTCAGTCTTCTTGAACAACACCATCTGCACCTGTAAGCCTATGTCAACGATCTTCATTCGCTTTTCTTCATGTTCTTATATATGAATTTGTCTACCAGCTCTACTTTCCTGGAGATTGTGGTCCATGAGCCGTGCCGTCGTCTTTCAGGAACAACGCCAAAGCCTCCGCTCTGTGGCCAGAATCGTTGCAGAGTCTGGCCTTATCACCGCGCTGGCATGGATTATATATATCATACTCAATGCAACGCGTCAGCCGTCTGCGGTCATCGTCCTCAATTCTGTGAGCACACTCCTCCCTCCTCTCTCATTCCTTTATCCTATTTTCCTTGCCTTATTTATTTCTAATTTAATCTTTCCCCTTCACTGGCCACCCAGCTCGCACCAATCACAGGTAAATAATCATTTCCTTTATTGGTCTTTCCCAGTATTGTACTAATCCGTACCGGCACTCTCCCCTTTGACAGGTGGCGCATTCTGCCTCATAGTCTCCCGCGTCGCCCTTAACAAGGATATACAAAAATCACCATCCCGCGACACTGTTCACCCTCACGGTGATCCCAACGATGATACACCGTCATTCAACTCTGACGACCTTGACTTGACCGCAAGACCGCGTGCAGTTAGAGGCAGAGGCGCAGTATCACGATCGATCCTCCCCGTTCTTGATGGAGCATGTCGTCATCACCGGCCAATGGAAATTACCGTGTCATCCCGCGAGAGCGTGCGTGTCGAGATGGCGACGGATCATTTGTATCAGGATGGGGTGAAGATGGTGGGGCTGACAAATTCCATAGCGTAGAAATCGGAAGAAAAGAAAAGTTTGGACGATTTCCGTCGTGTTGGGGCACATCAGACTTTCATATCCTTATTGTGTATTGATTGTTATTTCGTGAGTTTGGGGGGATCGGGTATGATAGAGTTTGTATATAATCCTGTCAATACCGTTTCTTTTATTGTATTTTCCACAACTCCGCACGTTCAACTCAGCCAGCCGCTCAGCCCCACCATCATTGATAATCCGTCGGATCCCACGGCCCATATTCATCAATGGCCATCGCTCTACCCCCACTCCGCTCGTCAACTCGGCAAGCCGCTCAGCCCCCATCATCATTTATAATCCGTTCGATCCGATCCCATGGCCCATATTCATCATTGGTCATCGTTCTACCCCAGCCACTTCAAGGTTTGTCGGTTTCCAGTCCCAACTTATGGCATAAGTCTATAGTGATGCAATACCTATTCTCTTTCTCTGCCACTTTACTGTATCGTTGCACAATATGGACATTGGAAAAAAAGGGGGGAAGAAATGAAAAAGGTATAGAGATGTAGATATAGAATTGAGATTGGTATGACCAAATTTGTGCATGGGCACCGGACACCAGAAACAAGGTATGTGGATTTACAAAAAAAAAAGAAAAAAAGATACAGTGTAGTAGACTTCCTTGATACAGGATACCTCCTTGATACAAATTGATTTTCCAGGGTCTATTCTCATTCAGTGATGCAGGGTTTTGCAAAAAGAATCTACTATATACATATAAGCAACATTTAAGCCAAACCACATAAGGGAGGGGAGAAGAATTGCATTCAGGAGGAATTTATTTTCATCTAAATTTACTCAATTTTGATAACATACAATATTAAATCAGTGATTGCTCAATTTTTCTGAGAGATTTTGCAAGGGAAATTCTCCGTCAGTACTGATACTGGCAACTGCTGGAGGCTGGAACGAGCAAGACACCACCCAGCCCTGGACATCCTCCTAGGCCTGACTCTGGGACTCTAACCCAAAGCCTACCCACAGTGCTTCTCAGACTTTAGGTAGAGGGGATCCAAAGATTAGTTGTATTACCAGCTACTACTGATACTGTTGCATACCTTTAGGTAGAGGGTGTCAAGTGCATATACCAAGCACCCAGTAACTTGGCAGTGCTGACTGAACAATCAGTCTAATCCCTCACGCAAGTGACCAATCCACACCTATGTCACTTGGTACATTGGTCTCAGCTCAGCACATTCACCATTCACATTCCCTGTTCCTATCCCTCATCCACTCTGTTGTGACGAATGGTGGAAGGAATGGAGGGAGGGGAGCTGGGGAATAAGGAAATAAGGACAAAATACACATTTATGTGTATATTCAGGTGTATAACAAAGAATATAGTGTAAAGTAGTGTAAAAGAACAGGTATTAGTGAGCATTCAGTGGAAAGTAGTATAGTACATGGACTTACTAGTAGTTACCATGCGAGAGACACAATACGGCAGCGACTTAGATGCTAAGCACCCAGATGATCAGGAGATGTAGGGGTCAGAAGAGCCAGAATATATGGAATACAGAAGGAGACAAAGGGAAAACAGATAGGAGGAGACAGAGAGGACATAGGGGAAGAGACTCACATGTAAAGGAACAAGAATTGAGGGAACCGGGACACATATATGCAGTCACTGAGGACAGATGACTGAGAAACAGGAGAATGAGACACGAGACATGACTCAGAGAGGCAATAACTGTTGCAAATGAGAAGGGAACAAAGGGAGAAGCAATTCTATTCAAAGGGAACCACTGACAGGTGTCATATCTCTATGAAGATCTCATCGGGGCAGCCCACAGTGGGCCGGCTGTTATAGCCCATGCTTTCAACAAACCCATACTAACCCCCACAACCACCCACCTCTGTTCCAAGACCTTTCCGACCGAAAGGACAAAGGATTGTTTTCCATGGTTTCGGTCTCCGACATGTCCGTCTGTGACACCGTGTTCCCATGTCCGTCATGGCCGAGACACCGTCCCTGAGTCCGTTCCTGACCGAGGACTCAATACTTTGATAACTGACATGCAGGACCATCGCATACCTCACTCCCTTGTTTTCTCTTTTATATTGACCCCTTTTACTCCCTTTCTCCTTGTTTTATAACCGGCAAAGATAGTACAAGGATAGTCACATGTATATAGTCTCCCAGTCGACTGGACTATTCGCCAGTATGAATATCAACTTAATTTGCGTTGTAGTTTCCGAATTAGTTTCCGGTAAACTTTCTGACTCTCCATAATTAGGGACAGACAATCGAGGAGGGCACAACACATAAGTTGAAGCCAAGTCCCTGAGACCTTGAACCACTCGCACCACCCTATACCGTGAATAGCCCCAGACCCCCAGCATTCCCAACTTCTGTCCGCTCCGATTCCAATCCCAATTCTGATCCTCACCTCGGAATACAAACTCTCCCTTTGAAACCCTTTCGGAAACCTCTGAAAACCCTTCCGGAAGTCTCTAGCTAAGTGCCGATACACGGATTTAACACCAGCCCTGCATATGCTCCACAGAATCTGTTAATTATGGATCATATTATAGTCAAGGAATTTACTTGTATAAAGATAAAGTAACTACAACAAATGTTATTAGTCTCTAGTACCGAAGCCCCCCCTATACTTATATTTGATATCTACTCGATGCACTCACGTGACATCAGACCGCATTGGGTCAAAACACCTCTCATCATCATTCAAGACTGCAGACCCAGCAGGGATCATCAAATAGGTGTAGTAGATCACACTCATACCGTTATTGAACATTCTGATTACTGTTGATCACCTACTGTGATCAACACGACTCTCCTTCACACCTCCCACCAGCTCCTTGGACCAGCACTTACATATGATCAACCTGCCATGCGCCATCTGTGTAAGAGCATATAATCACATAGAATATTAGCTACAAATCCTATAGCTACAATTCTTTGTATCATAACAATTAGTCTATCTACCATTCTATACTCCCTATCTAAATATCCTTTACACTCTTCCCCACTCATTATCTACTAATCCCACCCCATCTACTCCTTTTTTCTTGGCCTGTTCTACCTTGGGAGATTTTACTATTGTTTTATCTTTGGCCATGACCCTATTGTTTTATATTTGGTCGCTCTCTATTATTCAATTCTTGGCCACATTTCTATTATCTTATTTTCATTGTTCTATTCTCGTCTACATTCCTTATTCTATTCTTGATCATTGTGGACCATACCTCCACATGCTTCACATACCTGATTGTTCTCCATTCCTTATTCCACATCTTGCTTCTTAACCTATATAAGTAGCAAATGTATGTATATAGTTCTTTGCTCTGAATATCAACTTGGTTTATATTCTCTAGTTCACCCTCCTCCTGTCTGAAGTCCCTTGCTTGGGCTGACACTCTTGGCACCCTCCTGGGTTTTTCTTCTGTCCAAATTAGTGGCACACATGGAATAGCAGGGCATAACACATGAGTACATTGAAGCCTAGCCACCTTGATTGGTCTGCAAAACTTTGTCAGGCTTTGATAATGCTGAGGATGCAGATGGGTAATGGCCAAGTTCTGCAGGCCAGAAGTAGTGGCTTTGGCTTCAACGCACTCGTGCATTGCACCCTACTCTCCATGTGTGCCACTGATTTGCAACAGATGGGATACTTGGGAGGATGCTGATGATGCCAGCCTGAGTAGAGGACTTAACAGAGGAGGAGAAGGTAGAGGGGCCTAAGCCTAGTTGATACCAAGAATGAGGAAATATGTACATGCATGCCCTACTTATATAGGTTTAAGAAGTGACATGTGGAATAAGGAATGCGGGACAATAAGGTATGCAGAGCATGTGGGTATTTTCCACAATGAGTAAAATCGGAATGAAGAAATGTAAATGGGAATAGAACAATGAAAAATAGAATAATAGGAATGTGGCCAAGGATAGGACAATAGGGAGTGCCTGACTATAAAACAATGGTTGCAGCCAAGGATAAAACAAGGACAGGAAGTCCCAAGGTGAGGCAGATTGAGGAATGAGGAGTAGGCATGAGAGGATTAATGGATGGTGAATGGCATAGAGTATGTGATGGGTAAGGACAAGGAATGTGGGTGGTGGATGTGCTGAGCTGAGACTGGCATACCAAGTGATGTGCATGTGGCGTAGACACTTGTATGTGGACATAGGATGACTGCTCAGTCGGCACTGCCAAATTACCAGGATCTCAGTATGTGTACTTGACAGACTTGGCCGACTCCCATCCTCACTATTGGCATTACTGAGACTTAACAGTATATTCAGAGTGACACTGCTTTCCATACCATTTCAGTTCTTACAATTATGCCCCTAGGTACTAGATCATCAGCCTGCACTGAAGACAATCAGCTCACCCCTATGGTTCATCAATGAAGGGAGCATGAGGCCTTTAGCACTCCACCCCTTCTCATTGGTTACACCTTGCTAGCAATTGAACTATGGCATCTCGCCTCTCCCTTTGAACAAGAGTCACACATCAAAGAGGTAGTTGACGATGACATTGAATATGTAGACAACAATAATGGGGATCAGGAACCTAACCCAGCAGAGGATGAACTCAGCTCGGTACACTATGATGCAGATGCCAAAACTGAGGAACAGCCTCAACAAATCAGCAGGCAGATACGCCTGAACTCCCTCGCACTCTGGTAGCCGCACCCCCTCAACCCACAGTTGTACCATGGCCGCAGCTCCACAATCCATGGCCACACCACCATAGCCTGTGCATGTATTGCCACAAGCCAGGCAAGCTCCCCCAGCCAGGCAAGCTCCCTGAGCCAGGCCAGCCCCACAGGCCAGGCCACCTCCTAGGGCCAGGGCCCCTATAAACCCAGCTAACAATAATGACCTTCTAAATGCCATCCTCAAACTCAGCAGAACTGCCCAAAACCATCAGGAGAATGGTCAAGCTGCCAGAATTCAAGAACCAGAACCCTTTGATGGGACTGACCTAAAGAAGTTAAAGGGTTTTATCTTCCTTTGCAGAATGAATTTCTGCACCCAGCCTAATTCATTCCCTGACGATAGGCAAAAAGTCAGCTACATGGTTTCCTACCTGAAAGGAATGGCTCTGGAATGTTTCAAGCTTTACCTGACGGGTAACCCAAGCATAGAACCTCGCTGGACAAGCGATTTGGAGCTATTTATCAATGAGTTACAAATCAATTTCAGCTTATGAGATGAACGAGCCAATGCCAAAATGGCTCTTGAAAAGCTAACCATGCAGGACAACCACAAGGCTACTATATTTTTTTGTAGAATTTTACAGGCTTGTGGCTCTTGTTGACTACAATGACAACACCCTGCTCCACAAAGTATAATGGCACTGCTGAAATGCATCAACAATGGCCTCATCTACTTTGACAAACTGTTATGACCCATGTCCCCAACAAACCCATACCAACCCTCACAACCACCTACCCCATTCCCGAAACCTCCCCGACCACCGGAGGACGAACGATCACTTTCCGTGGTTCCCATCCCGTAACATCCAAGCCCCTGATGGTCCAATCCCGATTCCCGTAACCAAAGTTCCGCATCTTGATAACCGACGCGCCAGTCTATCGCGTACCTTACTCCCTTATTCTTCTTTCCTATTGACCCCTTGTACTTCCTTTCTCCTTGTTTTATGACCGGCAAAGATAGTACAAGGACAGTCGCATGTATATAGTCTCCCGGTCGACTGGACTGTTTGCTAGTACAAATATCGATTTAGTCTCCCGCCAGTTTCCGATTCATTTCCGGTAAACTCCGTCTCCTTTCCGAAATTAGGGACAGATGATCGAGGAGGGTGCAACACATAAGTTGAAGCCAAGTCCCTTCGATCTCGAACACCTCAGTGACCGGATTAAACCATTCCACAACCAACCCTAAGTTCCCGGTGCCTCCGTCCCCGCCCGTAGTCCATCTGACTTCCGTCTTTGGCCCTCGGCCCCATTACGGACCTTCACGCTAACCTGGATAGCTCTTTCGGAAGTACTAGCTAAGCGCCTGACACGCGGACTTAACACAAACCCCATACACTTGATGACCTTCAAAACCATGTTCAAAGGATCAACATGAGATATTGGGAATGAAAAGCTGAGCAGTCGGTAGAGGGAAGTAATGAGCTGAAGAAGGATATGAAATCGGACAAGTCTGGCCACCGATCCACATCGGACAATGCTAGCAAGATAACAGCATCAACAAGGACACATCTAAGAACAAGGATGGTAAAATTCTGCAGCCCAATCCACCCGAGTATACTAAGACACTCGGCAAGGTTGGCAAGCTCCTCCCAACTGAACAACAAAGATGCATGGATAATAACCTGTGTCTCCTCTGTGCCACCAGTAATCACAAAGTCACCAAATGCCCCAAGGCAACCAAAGCCCATGTAACTACCACTCCTGACTCTGTCTACCAGGTAACTGGTGCCTTGGATGTCAATGCTGAGGACTCAGAAACAGCAACCAAAAACTAGTCTACCATCCACTAGCCTCTAAGCACGCTGAGAGTTGCATTAACTTGGCTGGTACCAGTAGTGAAGTTTAGATCAATGCTTCTATGTCTCTTTATTCTCTTTTAATGTTTCCATCATCTGATTGGGTGCCGAAAATTCTTGGCAACCCACCTTGCATGCTTGATAGTATCAGCATCCGATCATAGTTACCTGTTAATTTTATTTTCTGCTAAATCTCTTTGATCCAGTACTGCTAATTCAGTTATTACTGAATATATAGCCATGTCTACTAGATCTTCTGCCAGGACAATTTCAGTCCACCCATCCATCTATCACATCACTAGAGCTATTGGTCAGTAATATTTGGTCACAACTTGCTTACCTGCTTGATTAACAGGGTATTGGGCAGTATTACATTCCATCACACCAATAACATTTTTAGGTGTGTCCTAATGGCCTTGATCCAGTCTGCACTTGCCACTGTTCCAACAGCCTCAACCAGGATCTGTTCTGTTGCTGGAAGCTCTGCTAATAGCCCTAGTCAATGCAACTGCCATTGTGCACACTTGTATACCAGAATTGCTGGCAAGCTTTTTAGCTGGGACCTCTCAGTCAGCAGCACCTCTTGGCATGTTTGGTCAAGGTCTCTTACATCTGTTTTCCCTCATCTGCTGTGAATATTCACATTATATGCTCTCACCACTTTTTTTCCATTCCCTCAGCTCAAAGCCAACACCTTTACTAGATGGTGGGATATCTACCTAAAAGGGGGGGTGGCAACTAGCTAGAAACCCTTCGAACTGCGCAATCTCCCCTCCGAAAGATATCCATCTCCCAAAACCTTTTTCCATTGACCCCTCCCCACTCTCCATCCCAACTATAATCCCTCTCTGCCCCTTCCATTCCAACCTTAATTCCTATCCATCCTGATCCTACATTATGCTAACACACTATTCCTGACCTTACAATCACCATCCCTCTCAGTCCACCTATCACCCTCTCTTTCTTTCCATTTATCACAACTGAATCTGCCAAACATCTTGGCACATTTCACTTGTTCCTTTCTCCCCTTATGCCTTATTTCTTTCCTTACCTTTTCAGTCAAAAATAAATAAATAGAATAAAATAAAATAAAACAAAAAAATGTATATTTTGAGACTATTTCATAGTCTCACTCTCCTAACCCCCCTCCATGTCTTCATCCTATCCTCCCTCTGTTTCCCCTTCCCTTTATCTTCCTTTTCCTTTTCCTCCTTTTTATCCCCCTCATTATCATCCACCAGCTGATCCTTCCCCAGACTCTCACTTCTATCTGAACCTCCCAAATCCTCTGCACCTCCTGAACCTCCCAAACCTCCCAGCACTTCCGAATCCTTGTGCAGGTCCTTACCCAACAAGGTCACCACATGTCCAGTATACTCCACTCCTTCTGCCAAGTGAAGGAGCACCTTTGTCATCTGATCCTCCCCTTGTAGGATTTCCTCTCAGATCTTGGCAAGGCACCAAGATCCCAAAGCTTCTGGCTGTGGAACTTCCACAGTCATGGACTTTCCACTTGGCCACATAGTAGCAGCCCTCCTCAGCCTCTTCTTCGGCTGTGCCTCCTCCTCCTCTCTCTGCCTCTTCTCACTCTCCTTGTCTGACTCTATCTCCTCCTGGCTCTTGGCTTTCTGTTACCGAGGTGCCACCAAGGAACACTCCACCTTCTACGTGTTGCATCGGCCACATATGGCCCCTATCCTGCATACCTCACAGGTATCCCAACACTCCTTGCACATCTTGCAAGGTGGACAAAGAGACAGCAATCACTCTCGGTTTGGCTTTTCATTGTGCTATTTAAATAAAGTCAATAAAGAGAGAAGAAGAAACTACTACCACTCACCTGGGCCCCTCTTAGCCTCTCACTCTTTCCCCTTCCTCTCGTACTTGGCCTTTTGCTGGGCCCCGCTTCCATGCTCCTACCCCTTTTACATGGCAAATCCTTCAGTTCTCCCAAACTGCCAGGAGCCCCTGCAGTGTCAGCAGTCTCATTTTCAGGTGTCTTATCCTGCTTCCCTGCATCCTGAGGGGGCCCCATTTTTTTCACATCCTCAGGACCCTGTGTTCCTGCCTGTTTGGCCAACTCGGCCCACTGCTTCTTGGCTATTTCAGTAGCTGCATTGGCTATTCCTTCTCTTCAGCAGCTTTTGCAGCTGCCTCCTCCTTGTCTGCCTTTGTTTTTCTTCCACCACTTTAGCTACAGCCTCAGCCTTTTCCTTTGCCTTGGTCTGTTCCTTGGCAATACAGGCAGCCTCTGCCTCCTGCTTCTGCTGCCTCTCTAACCTCTTGGCTTCCATTTTGGCCTTTCGGGCATTGTCCTCATTGGTTTTATAGCCCATGTTCTCTTGTTTTGATAGGGTTGCACAATTTCATGTTGTTGGTGGTTGGTGTTTGGATGCTAGGTCCCAAACCTTGCATGATGTCATGAATAGGCATCTCAAACTTTATTTTCAATCTCCACCTACCAGCTTCATAGGTTCAGCCACTAAGGGGGGGATACTGTCAAGTACACGTACTGAGGACCCGGTAACTCAGCGGTACCGACTAAAATACTCTGTTAGTAACCAAGTATGAGCCACTCGATGATTTGTTCTTGGCTAGATGCACATATCGGTCACATTCCTCATTCCCATCCCACGCCTACTCCTCACCCCTTGGTCTGCCTCACCTCGGGACTTCCTGCCCTTGTGTTATCCTCGGTTACAGCCCTTGTTTTATAATCGGGCATTTCCTATTGTCCTATTCTTGGGCACATCCTATTATTCTGTCCTTTATTGTTTTATCCCCGTCTTGCATTCCTTATTCTAATTTTACTTGCTGTGGACAATAACCACATGCTCTGCATACCTTATTGTTCCACATACCTTATTCCACATGTCGCTTCTTAACCTATATAAGTAGGACATGCATGTACATATTTCCTCATTCTGGGTATCGAGTAGGCTTAGGCCCTTCTACCTTCTTCTCTTCTGTTAAGTCCTCGACTCAGGCCGGCATCATCAGCATCCTCCCGAGTATTTGTCTGTTGCAAATACAGTGGCATGCATGGCAAGTAGGGCACAACGCATGAGCACGTTAAAGCCAACGCCACTACTCTTGGCCTACAGGACTTGGCCATAGTCTGCCTGACCTTTTGCCAACACCCCTTGGCAGTACCAAAGTCCATCAGTAACCGAAGCTTGACAGTACCAAGCACCCAGTAACTTGGCAGTGCCAACCAAACAATCAGTCTAATCCCTCGCACAAGTGACCAATCCTCACCTATGTCACTTGGTATAGTGGTCTCGGCTTGGCACATTCACCATTCACATTCTCTATTCCCATCCCTCATTCACTCTTCCCCACTCATTATCTACTAATCCTGCCCCATCCACTCCTTTTTTCTTGGCCCATTCTACCTTGGGACATTTTACTATTGTTTTATCTTTGGCCATGACCCTATTGTTTTATATTCGGTCACTCTCTATTATTCTATTCTTGGCTAGATTTCTATTATCTTATTTTCATTGTTCTATTCTCGTCCACTTTCCTTATTCTATTCCTGATCATTGTAGACCATACCTCTACATGCTCCACATACCTTATTGTTCTCCATTCCTTATTCCACATCTTGCTTCTTAACCTATATAAGTAGCAAATGTATGTAGATAGTTCTTCACTCTGAATATCAACTTGGTTTATATTCTCTAGTTCTCTCTCCTCCTGTCTGAAGTCTCTTGCTTTGGCTGACACTCTTGGCACCCTCCTGGGTTTTTCTTCTGTCCAAATTAGTGGCATGCATGGAACAGCAGGGTGCAACACATGAGTATGTTAAAGCCTAGCCACCTTGAATGGTCTGCAGAACTTGGCTGACTCCCATCCGTACTATCGGCATTACTGAGACTTAACAGAGGGGATCCAAAGAGAACGGAGTGAGGATCCCCTTACCTAATTACTAGCTATATAGCTACTGTGTCACAACAAGTACAAACAGTGGGGAATAACTGGTAACATGAATAAAGAAAGGGGGGAATAAGACCAGGTGGGAATAAGTCATATGGGAAGATTAAGGAAAATATAAGGAAATTAAGGAAAAGGGAATAGAATTAAGGGAAAGGAATTAAAGGTAAATATAAGGGAGATAGAAATAAGGGAATATGCCCTCAGGGCTATCCCTTGACAGATTTTGTCATAGAGTGTTCACATTAGAGGAGATATGCATCTCCTATTGCTACTTAAAAAAAACTCCAGGTGGGATTTGACTTAATTTGTTTGACCTTAAATCTGACCATAAAGATATTAGGGCTACCAAACTATATGCTAATAATACAAAGAAATGGGTGACTAATCACATCAGGCTGCAAATCCCATGCATGGAGATTTAGGTATCACACTTGTATCAAAGACTTATACCTGTGACATTTTGACCTGTTTCATAAAATAATTTACTGTGCCACAACAAAAGCTTTTTTGCCCCTAGATGTCAAGCTTTGGTAATGCTGAGGGTGCGGGCGGGGATTCGCCAAGTCCTGCAGGCTGGTAGTAGTGGCTTTGACTTCAATGTACTTGTGTGTTGCACCCTACTCTCCATGTGTGCCCCCAATTTGGGATAGAAGAGACACTCGGATAGTGCTAAGAATGTTGTCCCAAGTAGAGGACTTAACAGGGGAAGGGAAAGTAAAGGGGCCTAAGCCTAGTCCATACCCAGAATGAGGAAGTATGTACATGCATGCGCTACTTATATAGGTTAAGAAGTGAGATGTGGAATAAGGAATGTAGAACAATAAGGTATGCAGAGCATGTGGGGGTATTGTCAACAATGATCAAGAATAGAGTGGAGGAATGTAAACAAGAATAGAACAATGAAAATAGAATAAAAGGGGTGTGTCCAAGAATAGGACAATAGGAAGTGGCCAATTATAAAACAATGGGGTCATGGCCAAGGATAAAACAATGATTAAATGTCCCAAGGTAAGGTGGGCCAAGGGATGAGGAGTAGATGGGGTGGGGGTATTGGGTGATGAATGAGGCAGGGGTGAACGAGGGATGGAACGAGGAATGTGGATGGTAGATGTGCTGAGCTGAGGCCGACAGATCGAGTGACTTGCATGTGGCCTTGTCACTTTGCATGTGGACATAGACGGGTTGCTCGGTTGGCAGTACCAAGTTACTGGATACTTGGTACATGTACTTGACACTATAATATAGAGCAAAAATATTCTCAAGACACTTCTTAGCTGTAACATATATATTTTTAAATTAATCTACAAAATTTTGACCTAAAAAATTGAGCTTGACTGAAATATGTATCAAAGAAGTCTACTACACTATATGTTAGGTACACATGATAAAGAGAGAGATTAATTTATAATGCTCAAGTAGGCACTTATATTGCACTGAGTTACATATGGCAGTTTGATTAAGAAATCAAGCTATGTGTCATGACCTCATGTTAAATCCATATGCCAGGCACTTAATATAAACATACTGGAAGGATTCCATAGGGGGAATGAGGTTCCAAAGACTTAGGGGGTTGAGGGTCATAAGGTCAAGGACAAGGGATGGAAGGGATGGAAATCAGATGATAAAGCACCAGGACTTAGGGTGGTGGTTGGTTGTGGTATTAGATTTGCACGACTTAGTTGTTCAGGTATTTGAAGTTGGAAGGACTTGGCTTCAACTTATGTGTTGTTCCCTCCTTGATTATCTGTCCCTAATTTCAGAAAGTTGGAAACGCATGAGAAAGCTAAGTCAGAAGTAATCTGGGAACTGAGTCAGAAACTAGGATGCAAATTAAGTTGATATTCATACTGGCAGATAGTCTAGTCAACTGGGGGTTATATATACATGTAGCTACTCCTTGTATTATCTACTGTCTAGTCTGAAGACAAGGGGAAGGAGGAAATACAAGGGGTCAATTGAAAAAAAAGAACAAGGGAGTTAGGTATGGGGTGATCCTTTAAGATGCCTACCTTGAGGGTGGAACCATGGTTATGGAATTGTGGAAATTCATGTTGGAATTGGGGATTAATTGCAAGCAATAGAAGCTACTAGTAGGGTTGATTAGGAACTAGTATAGTGTCTAGCTGAGTTTGTATTTAACCCCTAGCTCATTTCTGCCTTATACTTCTCTGCACAAGGTTGGTGCTGTCTCTCCAAGTAGCCAGCTGCATTTGAAGTTGTAACAATTCAGGATTTCACAACTTTGGGTTATTAGGAAGGAATCACAGAAAGACAGTTGAGGAATTTTTCTTGATGATTGTGGCTGGAAAGTCCCTGGAAAGCTGCAGGTGGTTGCAGGAACTGTAATAGGTTGTTTGAGAGGTACAGGCCATAACACCTCACCAAAGTCATATCCACCCTCACCCCTGAATTGAAACACA
>QLPG01002816.1:0-14826 GCA_003314385.1 Gomphus sp. MG54
TTGGTGTTGTTGGAGGCTGTAAAGCCCACAATACCATGCTCTGATTTACTCGGCAGTACCGACCGACCAACCCTTACCCTTATCATCCCTCACCAGTGTGTGGCCTCGGCTTGGTACATTCAGTTTATCATTTGGTTCATTATTCCCTGTCCTTCCCCTTGCCTGTTTACCCTTGGGACATTCACTCTTTGTTGTCGTTTGGCAGTGGCCCTATTGTTTTATGTTCAGCCACTCCCATTGTTCTATTCTCACTCACTCTTTTGTCCTCGGTCATACTTCATTGTTCTATTATTGTCCACATTCCTTGTTCTATTCTTGATCATTGTAGACAATACCTCCACATGTTTTTTCATACCTTATTGTTCTCCATTCCTTGTGCCACTCTGTTCCACATCTCACTTATTAACCTATACAAGTAGTTTTTTTATATCCCAGAACCAAGTTTTGACAATGGCACTCTGTCAGGAGCCGGATTCTGACGGACTTCGGGACTGCCGAAGGGGTGTTGTCGAAAGGTCGGGCGGACTATGGCCAAGTCCTGCAGGCCAAGAGTAGTGGCGTTGGCTTCAACGTACTCGTGCGTTGCGCCCTACTTGCCGTGCGTGCCACTGTATTTGCAACAGACAGATACTCAGGGGGATGCTGAAGATGCCAGCCTGAGTCGAGGACTTAACAGAGAGGAAGAAGGTAGAAGGGCCTAAGCCTAGTCGATACCCAGAATGAGGAAGTATGTACATGCATGTCCTACTTATATAGGTTAAGAAGCAACATGTGGAATAAGGAATGTGGGACAACAAGGTATGCAGAGCAATGTGGTTGTTGTCCACAACGAACAAAATTAGAACAAGGAATGCAAAACGGGGATAGAACAATAAAAGAAAGTATAATAGGATCGTGACTTGAAATGGGACAATAAGGAGTGGCCGGATATAAAACAATGGGGTCGCGTCCGAGGATAATACAAGGACGGGGAGTCCCAAGGTGAAACAGACCGAGGAGTACGGATGGCAAATGTGCCGAGCTGGGACCGGCGCACCAAGTGTTATGCAGGCAACGCGGACACTTGGTCGTGGATGTAGAGTAATTGCTCGGTCGGCATTGCCGGCGGATGGGTCTTGGTACGTGGACTTGACACACTCTCAAGCATAGTGAAATTTGTTCTGCAGGGGTTGTTTACTATAGGCAAGGATTTGGATATGCAAAACAAGAGATGACTGGAGTGAAGCATGAAACATTTCTCAGGTAGGCACTTGAGCTTCAGAATTTCAGACGATATGATTACAGTAGTCAACTGGGTACTTTATCTACACGGTCAGTGCCAATTAGACAGCAGTCATTGGTATATGTGGATTAGGTATAGGTAATATAATATAACTGTGACATCTGTGAAATCATGTTAAGATTGAGATTGATGAACACCATATACTACAGAAGCTTACTATCTGCATCACTGCAAAGCAGTGATATTAGATGGTCAACTAACACATTTGGTATATACTGTATCTTGGTTTAAGCTAGAAGTCAGAACCCCGAACTGTTCCCATATGTGTCAGGAGCTGGATTCTGACGGACTTCGGGACTGCCGAAGGGGTGTTGTCGAAAGGTCGAGCGGACTATGGCCAAGTCCTGCAGGCCAAGAGTAGTGGCGTTGGCTTCAACGTACTCGTGCGTTGCGCCCTACTTGCCGTGCGTGCCACTGTATTTGCAACAGACAGATACTCAGGGGGATGCTGAAGATGCCGGCCTGAGTCGAGGACTTAACAGAGAGGAAGAAGGTAGAAGGGCCTAAGCCTAGTCGATACCCAGAATGAGGAAGTATGTACATGCATGTCCTACTTATATAGGTAAAGAAGCGACATGTGGAATAAGGAATGTGGGACAACAAGGTATGCAACACATGCGGTCATTGTCCACAACGAGTGAAATTAGAATAAGAGATGTAAGGTGGAAATAGAACAATGAAGGACAGAATAATAGGACGTGCCCTAGCACAATAGGGAGTGCCCGACTGTAAAACAAGGCCATGACCGAAGATAACACAAGGGCAGGAAGTGCCGAGGCGCGGCGGACCGAGGAGTGAGGAGTGGATGTAGGAATGAGGGATGTGACCGACATGCGTGTCCGGCCGAGACGACTCATGGAATGGTTCGTGCTTGGTTATTAATGGAGTATTCTAGTCGGCACCGCCGAGTTATCGGGTCCTCGGTACGTGTACTTGACAATATGTCAAGATCGTTTATATATTTATTTCTCAAACTGCAGCCGGTTCAGAATGTCCGATGCGCTGCATTGCTGATTGGGTATTCCGGAACCATGTATCTACACCGATGATGGAATTCGAAAGTGAAATGTCCCTTCTTCCCTGGCTGATGTGACTTGAACTGTTGCCTGTCGTGCTCGGTCGGCACTGCCAGCGGATGGGTCTCGGTACGTGGACTTGACACTGGTGGTCAATGACGATTACTCAGGGTTTGGGTTTGCCTTTAACCTAAAACACAAAAGCGATGCAGCAAAGGCAATCATTGACCTAGATAAGTCAATTGAAACCAAATTCAATAAAAGAGTACACACCTTAAGAATGGACAATAGAGGAGAGTTCCTCAACAATCAATTAATGGAACACTGCAGAGATAGGGGGATTTCCATCATAACTTCTGTTGCTTACAGTCCAGTGCTGAATGGGAGGGCAGAATGGCGGAATAGAGTGGTTGTTGAAGGATCTAGAACCATGCTAAAAGACTCAGAACTCGGAAAAAACCTTTGGGGAGAAGCGATCTCAACACAAGTTTACATCCATAACAGGTGCCCTTCCAGCATACTGACGAATAATATCACATCCTACGAAAAGGTGTTCCAAGAGGCACCATTCATCGGCCATCTGAGGGTATTTGTGTCAAGCCCGCAACACCAAGTACCCACTCACTCGGGAATACCGACCAACCGGCCCTCACCCGCATTATCTCGCACCACCGCGCGGCCTCGGCTTGGCACATCCAGTACATCGTATGGACCACTCCCCTCGTATACCCCCTTTCATTGTTCCTTCACCCCCCTATCCACTCCTTTACCCATTTCCCCCGAACAACATGACGGCCACTCATTATCCTGGCCATTGCCATTGTTTTATCTTAGGCCATCCTCTATTGTTCTATTCCCACCCACCATTTCATTATCTTATTTTCAGCCATGCTCTATTATTCTAATACCGCTTACATTCCTTATTCTATTTCTGATCACTGTGGACAATGCCTCCATGTGGTTGCCTCATACCTTATTGTTTCCATTCCTTACACCACCCTGTTCCACATCTTGCTTCTTAACTATAAAAGTAGCGGGATGTATGTAGATAGTTCTTCACTCAGAATATCAATTGATTCGCACCCCTTTGTCTGCTCTCTATTTCTAAAGTCCTTTGCTCAAGCCGATGCCGTCGGCATCCTCTCAAGGCTCCTCTCGCTATTCAAATTAGTGGCATGCATGGGACAGCAGGGCGCAACGCAAGAGCACGTTGAAGCCTAGCCACCCTGTAACGGTTTGCAGGACTTAACCGATATCTCAGCATCACCGAATCTTGACAATTTGGTTCTAAATGTTACATCAAAATTCCAGATGAAACATGCACCAAATTTGATGATAAGGCAATGGAATGTCACCTTATTGGATTTGAAGGTGACTCCATCTATGTTGTTGTTGACAAAGACAAGAAGAAGCACCGATCCCGGAACGTAATCTTCTCCGAAGGAACAAGCAATAGATGCCTTACTGAGAATGACCATAATGATCCTGCTGCAGAATTCCCCAGTCCCAAGGAGATTGAAATGAAGAAAGGGAATATCATCGAGGAAGAAAAAGAAGCCAAAGAAAATGGAGGAAAGAAAAGGAGGACAACTACCGAGGTGTGGAGATTGGAAGTGTCAAGGAGGTCTGAATGTATCAAAAATCAAGAAATGATCCTGGTCACGAAAGTTATTAGCAAGAATAACTCAATAGATGTGAAAATCCCACATTCTTATCATGAAGCATTACAATTGCCGGAAGCTAAACAATGGGGCGACGCAATGGATTACGAAATGTCAAAGCTTGAAGAGATGAATTGTTAGCTTCCGAGTTCGTGTCAGGTCCAAGCTGACGTAAGTCGGTCCAAGTTGTGTGTTCAGAGTCATAAGGACTTGGCTTCAACTTTGATGTTGCACCCTCCTCCATCGTCAGTCCTTTATTTCGGAGTTTCGGAGAAGATGAGTTTTCGGAGTTCAAGAGTGAGTGGGAATACAAGTTGATATTCAAACTAAGGTATAGTACAGAAGTCTGGAGGTATTTATACATGCAGTCCTTATTGTAACTAATTGGGAATAGTCAAGAGAACAACAAGATGAATGAAAACGGGGAACAAGAGAAATATATATCTGGTGTTACAATAAGACAACAAGACTATTGTTTGACGAGAAAGGAAGGATGTCTGAGGTCCGAGGGTATCAATGCTATTCGGACTCGGAGGTGAGGAAACAGGCTCAGACTTGATTTGGAGGGTGGTTCTTTGTAGCACCCAATATCGGATGTCCAAGATGTCGGGGTTATATCTCAGATATAACAGTGCCCCCCTGTTAGGACTGAGCCTCAAGGTCCTGGCATCTAATGGTGATGGAGGTTACTGTGGGAAGATTAGGTGATTGGGTGTTGCAATAAGGTATATAAGGAGGGCCCTCTTTTCATGGCAGCCAACCATGGCTTCATTACCCCCCGTGGAAATAGATGTGGAGGCCATGCTTCTAGCCCAGCTCAAGAAGGTCTGAGCAGAGAAAAAGCAAAAGGCTGAGGAGGAGGCCAGAGAGGCCAAGCATAAAGCCAAGGAGGAGGCTGAGCAAAAGGCCAAGGAGGAGGCCAATCGTAAGGCCAAGGAGGAGGCCGAGCGGAAGGTGGAGGTAGAGGCCAAACTCAAGGCCGAGGAGGCAAAGAAGAAGGCCAAAAAGGAGGCCGAGGAGGAAGCTGAAAGGGAGGCCCAAAAGGCCAAAAAGGAAGCTAAGGAGGAGATGGAGAGGCTCCGAGAGGAGGAGAAGAAAAACCTCTGGAAGGAGGGAAGAGTTGGGGGTCTCCAGGACACTCCAAAGGTTCCGAGAAAAATCCCTCGGAAGAAGAGCGTGAAGAGCTCCCAAACAATCTCAGAGCTCTTGACAATAGTGGAGGACATGCCCCAGCAAGGGGGTTCTTCAGGGGTTGGAAATCGGGGGCCATCCCCGGACATGCAGGAGGGGAGCTCGGGCTTGACCAAGCAGGAGAAGGAGAGGATAAACATCCTCGAAAAAAGGGAGTCTCTCCTGATTGCTTGGGCTCAGAAGGCCCATGAAAACAGCCAGATGAGGGCTGCAAGTTTGGGCGGTGCCAAGGTAGGTCTCGGACCATTCGAGTTGTTGCAGAGATTGCTGATGAGTCTGCGCCCTGAACTATATCATCAGGCATCCGAGGGTGCATCCGAGGGCTGGAGGATAGAGCCCGGTCGGATCTGCACTCATTGCGCTAATCAGGGGGATCCCTGCATATGGCCCTCTTTGGGGAAGGGGTCCTCTTGTTTTGCCTGCGCTAATCGGAAGGTGAAGTGCAAGGAGAAGGGTGATGGGGAGGAGGAGAGGGGTGCTAAGGGGAAGAGAGGAAGGGTTCCTTCAGAGGAAGGTGCAGGTCCGAAACCAAAGAGGCAGAAGGTGGAGGTGGTGATTGAGGGACCATCTTGGGGTCCAAGCACCTCCGGGGTTGAATTGAGGGAGGTGGTTGAAGAGCTGCGGGGGTTGAGGCGGGATGTGCGAGGCATCCAGGAGGAAAACCAGAGGATCGCCGAGGCCCTGGTATACATGAATGACCTCCACATTCTTGAGCAGGCTCGGTGGTACAACTGGTCGCAGAAGATGGATGAGTGGTGGGGGAGTACTCCGAGGGAGAACTGGCCGGGACCTCCGAAGGGTAAGGGGAAGGAGGAGGAGGAGGATAAGTGGAAGGGTAAGGAGAGGGAGAAGGAAGATGATGGGGGTTCGGGGGACGATGGGTCAGACCAGGAGGATGTGCCTGGGTCTTTGGAGTAGGAGTTTGTATTATTATTTTTGAAATATTTTTGGATCTTGAGATCGAGTGAAAATGTCTAAGTCAGAAGAAGTGAACTTATCAGTCCAAGGTGAGGGTCTCTAGGACATCACCGAGGGGCCTGGTTTGTCAGGGTAGGCTCGGTGGAAGTCGGAGACTACTTCAGAGGCGTGGTCAAGTTTGTTGGCCAGCAGCCAGGATGTTTCATCCGCGGTGCCTTCATATCCAGACCACTTGACTAAGTATTGCAAGGGGCATCTTCTTCTTCTTCCGTCGATCTTGGAGTCAAGGATCTCAGAGATCTCATATTTGGGTTCTCCGTCGATGATGACTGGGGGTTGGGGTGGGAGTATGCGTTCAGGGAAGGTGTTCGGAGTTGAGGGTTCAAGCATTGAGATGTGGAAGACTGGGTGGATGGCTCTCATGCTTTTGGGGAGTCGCAGGGTGAATGAGACGGTTCCTACTTGTGCAATGATTTCAAAGGGATCTAGAAATTTCTCTGCTAGTTTTTTAGAAGGTCTCGTAGTTCGGATGTTCTTGGACTTAACAAAGACTTTGTATCCAATCTTGAAGTCTGGAGGAACCACTTGGCAACGATCTGTGGAGGCTGAGTATTGGGTCTGAGCTTTGGATATAGTCTTTTGGAGTTGTTGGTGCAGATCATCCAAGTCGACTACGAAGTCATGTGCCCGAGAGGAAGCAAGGTCACGTTCGGGGTGGAAGGGATGTTCAGGTGATAGCCTTTGTTGGCATAGAAGGGGGAGATTCCCGTCGTTGCGTTGGGGGCATTGTTGTACGCAAATTTAGTGATGGGTAATAGTTTGGACCAGTTGTTTTGCTGGTAGTTGCAATACACTTGGAGATACTGTTTGAGGGTTTGATTCATGCATTCAGTTTGTCCATCCCCTTCAGGGTGATATCCTGACATGAAGTGAAGCTTCATGTCCAAGGCTTTGCCGAGGGATCAGAAGAACGAGGAGACAAACTCGGATCCTCGGTCCAAGGTAATGTGTGAAGGTACTCCATGTTTTGAGAATACATGTAAGATGAAGAGTCTGGCAAGGGTTGGGGCGGTGATTGTGTCAACGGTGGGGATGAAGAGGGACTGCTTTGTTAGGCGGTCTACGATGATGATGATGGTGTCGTAGCCATCCGAGGTGGGCAGTTTCTCTATGAAGTCCATAGAGATGGAGTTCCAAGGTCATTTGGGGATCGGTAATTGCTTGAGTAGCCCGTAAGGGCAATGTCTCTGTGGCTTTGACCTCATACAAGTGGTGCAAGATTTAACATAGGACTTAACGGAATCTCAGAGTTTGGGCCAGACATAGTCTCTTCAGATGAGTTCTAATGTCCGATTCTGGCCAAAATGTCCTGAGATTGGGTGGTCGTGTTTGTCTTGTAGAACTCGGAGTCAGAGGTTTCCATGATTGGGGATGTAGATTCTTTTATCGAGGAGGAGGAGTCCATCCTCGGAGATGGTCCATTGATCGGTGAGGTTGTCCATTCGGGACGAGGTTGTGGGGTCTTCTTGGAGTGAGGTTTGGATGTCTTTATGGAGTTGTTCTATGTCCATGATCATTGTGGCCCGCATTACCAGAGTGTACAGGGAGGTGGCTCGGAGCGATGATACCAGTTGTTCCATTGTAAAGACTGGTCGGAGGTTGTGCGGATTGACCTTGGCGTAGTCACTTCATCCCGCTTTAGGGTAGATGTCCCATCGTCTAGTCAGTGTGTTAGGTTTACCACCGAGGTGACCGGGTCGGAAGCGGATTACCATGTTGAACTGGGAGAGATATTCGGACCATCAGACCTGCTGATGGGTGAGTAACTTGGTTGTTGAGAAATATTCTAAATTCTTGTGGTCGGTAACAACATCGATCGGATCTGCTGAACCTTCTAGGTAGTGCCTCCAGGTTTTGAAGGCCTCAAAGATGGCCAGTAGTTCTTTGTTGTGTATGTCGTAGTTCAATTCCGGAGGCGTGAAGGTTCGCGAGTGGAAGGCTATGGGGTGGATGTCGTTGTCTGTTGGCGATATGGTGGACAGAATTGCTGCGAGGGTGTAGTCCGAGGTGTCAGACTCAACAATGAGTTGAGATCCGGGGATCCACTGTTGCAGGATCAGTGCCATAGTGAATGCCTTCTTGAGCGTCTCGAAGGATGTTCTGCAATTCTCAGTAAAGTTCCACGGAGTATCTTTTCGTGTCAAATGAGTTAGTGGCACTTGTCAAGTACACATATGTCAAGCCCGCAACACCGAGTCCTGACTCACTTGGGAATACCGACCAACCGGCCCTCACCCGCATTATCTCGCACCACCGCGCGGCCTTGGCTCGGTACATCCGGTACATCGTATGGACCACTCCCCTCATATACCCCCTTTCATTGTTCCTTCACCCCCCTATCCACTCCTTTACCCATTTCCCCCGAACAATATGACGACCACTCATTCTCCTGGCCATTGCCATTGTTTTATCTTAGGCCATCCCCTATTGTTCTATTCCCACCCACCATTTCATTATCTTATTTTCAGCCATACTCTATTATTCTAATACCGCCTACATTCCTTATTCTATTTCTGATCACTGTGGACAATGCCTCCATGTGGTTGCCTCATACCTTATTGTCTCCATTCCTTATGCCACCCTGTTCCACATCTTGCTTCTTAACTATAAAAGTAGTGGGATGTATGTAGATAGTTCTTCACTCAGAATATCAATTGATTCGCACCCCTTTGTCCGCTCTCTATTTCTAAAGTCCTTTGCTCGAGCCGACGCCCTCGGCATCCTCTCAAGGCTCCTCTCACCATCCAAATTAGTGGCATGCATGGAACAGCAGGGCGCAATGCAAGAGCACGTTGAAGCCTAGCCATCCTGTAACAGTTTGCAGGACTTAACCGATATCTCGGCGTCACCAAATCTTGACAACATACCGAGGTCCCGATTATTCGCCAGTGCCGACCGAACAACCACCCTACGTCCATGTACAAGTATCCACGCAGCATGCATAACGCTTGATACACCGGTCTCGGCTCGGTACATCTGCCATCCACATTCCTCGGTCCGTTTCACCCCGGGACTTCCTGTCCTTGTACTATCCTCGGTTACCAGCCTTGTCTTATAGTCTGGCACCTCCTATTGTCCTATCTTTGGGCACATTCTATTATCCTGTCTTTTATTGTTCTATCCCCGCTTTGCATTCCTTGTTCTAATTTTTTCGTTGTGGACAATGACCACATGCTCTGCATACCTTATTGTCCCACATTCCTTATTCCACATGTCGCTTCTTAACCTATATAAGTAGGACATGGATGTACATACTTCCTCATTCTGGGTATCGACTAGGCTTAGGCCCTTCTACCTTCTTCTCCTCTATTAAGTCCTCAACTCGGGCCAGCATCCTCAGCATCCCCCCGAGTATCTGTCTGTTGCAAATACAGTGGCACACATGGCAAGTAGGGCACAATGCACGAGTACGTTGAAGCCAACACCACTACTCTTGGCCTGCAGGACTTGGCCCTAGTCCGCCCGACCTTTTAACAACACCCCTCGGCAGTACCAAAGTCCATCAGTACCTGACACTTGACAGCACTGTGATGTCGGAGTAGTTGAAGATGAAGCGTCAGTAGAAGTTTGCGAATCCGAGGAAAGACTGAATGACTTTGATTTTTCGGGGTTCAGGCCATTCCTGGATGACTTTGACTTTATCGTCGGCCATGGTCAGGCCTTTCGGAGAGAGAATGTATCCAAGGTACTCCACGGTGTTGGTGTGGAAGAAGCACTTGTCTGCCCGGGCATATAAGTGGTTCGCTCGGAGGCATCGGAGGACTTCCTTGACATGGTTTCTATGTTCTTCTAGATTGTCAGAGTAGATCAGGATGTCGTCCAGGTATACTAGTATGGACAGATCTAAGAGGTCGGAGAAGACATCGTTCATGAATTGCTGGAAGGCGGCCGGGGAGTTGGTGAGTCTGAAGGGCATCACACTCCATTCAAAGGATCTGTAGTGTGTGTGGAATGTGGTTTTCCATTTGTCACCTTCTCGGATACGTACCAGGTGGTACACATGTCGGAGATCTATCTTGGTGAATATTCGGGCCTTTTGGGGGCTGTCCAGGAGATTGGAGATTTGAGGATGTGGGTAGCGATCCTTCTTCCTTATCTTGTTTAGCCCACAAAAGTCGACGCATAAGTGTAATGATCCATGTTTCTTTCAGGCGAAGAGGACTGGAGCACCCCCAGGGGAGCGTGAGGGTGTCAAGCCCCGGATACCAAGCTCTGGTTCACTCAGTAGTACCGACCGAACAACCCTTGCCTTTTAGTCCCACACACCAGTGACAAGGCATCCCTCGCCAGTACATGGCCTTGGTCCGGTACATTTGGCTCATCGTTTGGTTTACTTTCCTCATCCTGTCCCCTCTCTCCTTTGTCATTCCTTCATTCCCTATCCTTCCCCTTGTCTGTTTACCTTTGGGACATTGACTCCTTGTTGCCACTCAGCAGTGGCACTATTGTTTTATGTTCAGGCCACTCCCATTGTTCTATTCTCATTTACTCTTTTGTCCTCAGCCATACTTCATTGTTCTATTCTCATTTACTCTTTTGTCCTCAGCCATACTTTATTGTTCTATTATCATCCACATTCCTTGTTCTATTCTTGATCATTGTGGACAATACCTCCACATGATTCTTCATACCTTATTGTTCTCCATTCCTTGTGCCACTCTGTTCCACATATCACTTATTAGCCTATATAAGTAGCCAATGTATGTAGATGGTTCTTTGTTCTGGAAATCAACTAGGTTTACGCCTTCTTATCCTCCCCTCTCCTGTCCCAAGTCCTTTACCTGGGCCGACACTCTCGGCACTCTCCCGGGTATCCCTCTGTCCTAAATCGGTGGCACGCATGGGAAGTAGGGCGCAACGCACGAGCACGTTGAAGCCATGCCACTACTTCTAGCCTGTAGGACTTGGCCTTTACCCATCTGACCCCTTCGGCCTTCCCGAGGCCTGTCAGTATGTACGGTGCCTGACAGAGGGTCGTATAAACCCTGTGGATATGTTTTCATCTAAAAACTCTTGGAGGGACTTCAGTTCACTTTCGGAGAGAGAATAGATCGGACCGAATGGGGGTGATGTGCCTTCCTCCAGTTCGATTTTGAGGTCATATGGTTGGTGAGGGGCTAAGGTGTTGGCCCGAGTTTTGCTGAAAACGTCTTTGAACTCGTGGTACTCGCTCGGGACATTACTCAGGTCTATTGGACCTTCTTCGGAGTCTTGGCGGTTGGAGAGGAAGAGCTGGAAGGTTTGTGTACCTTCCATTGGCACCACAAGCTGGGGATTCGGAGGGGGCGGAGTTTTGGATGAGCGTGGAGTCGTAGCTGCTGGCTCGGATGGTACCTGGAGATTAGTTGTGGTCGGAGAGCCAAACAATATACTGCCCAATACCCAGTCAATCGACAGATTGTAGCGGGTGAGCCAGTTGTGTCCGAGGACTGCCGAGCAACTAGAATCTAACGGAGTTACATAGAACATAATAGTGTGCTGCTCCCCTGTTGGGAAGTGAATGCGGAGGTCGATAGCTTTTTGGATCACGGAGTTGGAGGAGCCATTGAAGAGTCATAGCGGAATCGGAGTGATGTTGTAGGTTTGGAGTTGATGCTTTGCAGCATAGTCAGAGTCTAGGAAGCAGTGAGTTGATACTGAGTCTATTAGAGTGTCAAGTACCCGTACCGAGGATCCGATAACTCGGTGGTACCAACTAAAATACTCCATTAGTAACCAAGTACAAACCATTCAATGAGTTTTTCTCGGCCAGACGCACATATCGGTCACACTCCTCATTCCTACGCCCACTCCTCACTCCTTGGTCTGCCTCACCTCGGGACTTCCTGCCCTTGTGTTATCTTCGGTTATGGCCTTGTTTTACAATCAGGCATTTCCCATTGTCCTAGGGCACGTCCTATTATTCCGTTCCTTATTGTTTTATTTCCGCCTTACATTTCTTATTCTAATTTTACTCGTTGTGGACAATAACCACATGCTCTACATACCTTGTTGTTCCACATTTCTTATTCCACATGTCACTTCTTAACCTATATAAGTAGGACATGGATGTACATACTTCTTCATTCTGGGTATCGACTAGGCTTAGGCCCTTCTACCTTCTTCTCTTCTGTTAAGTCCTCGACTCGGGCTGGCATCCTCAGCATCCCCCCGAGTATCTGTCTGTTGCAAATACAGTGGCATGCATGGCAAGTAGGGTGCAACGCACGAGTACGTTGAAGCCAACACCACTACTCTTGGCCTGCAGGACTTGGCCATAGTCCACCTGACCTTTCGACAACATCCCTCGGCAGTACCGAAGTCCGTCAGTATCCGACGCTTGACATAGAGTGTCGATATGCGTAGTTTCAAGGTGGAGACAGATGGTCAAGGAGTTTGGACTGGAAAGAGCGGATGCATTGAGTCTCATCTCCATTGGTACATCATTGGGTTCAGTGCAGCCCCTAACTGATGCTGGAGTCGAAGGGCTGCTTAGAGATTTTTTGACTCTGAGATATCTTCTACTTCGGAGATCATTGCCTCAGTCGTGCTTTCTATGATAGCCGTTGCACATCCTTTGGTGGCGGCAGAGGTTGACTTGGGACATTCCTTTGCTACGTGACTGGTTCTTCCACAGAACAGGCAGAGGTTGTGCTCGAAACAGCATTGTCATTCTTGAGGCATGAGTTTACCATCTTTGCCGAGTTTCGTGCTCATGTCCGGGGTTGTCTTATTTGGGGTCTGGCTGGGGTTCGGAGGTCTGGTGCTCATACTTGCAATCGGAGCTATTGGTGCCCTGTTTCTGTCATACGGATGTTCAGGGGCTTTGGACGTGGAGGCTTCCCGAGACATTTCAGAGCACCTTTCCCAGTAATGGGAGTCGATCGACTGAGAGAGTCGTTGTAGTTGTAGTAGGGAGTCGGGCTTTCCTACGTGGGCGATTTCGTCTTTGATCCTATTGGGTAGGCTGTTGTAGTATTGACGACAGAGTGTGGAGTCTCCCCACTGAACACGAACAGTGAGCCTGTTGAATTCCACCACGTACTTTGTGATGCGTTGGTTGTCGCACATTCGGAGGGCTTCGAGGTCAGCTTCAGCCTCCCCTTCTGGATTGTGGGGGCTGAAGTTAGCTTTGAGTTTGGAGACAAATTCCTGGTAATCGTAGAGCCAGTAAGGGTCTTCTTCGGAGGAGAGACCGGGTTCGAAGTAGTCCAAGGCAGTGCCAGTTAGGTACAATAGTACATAGGTTACTTTGGCACTGTCGGAATCAAAGGCATCAGGATGGTCTCGAAAGTTTAAGGTGCACTGCACCAGGAACAGCTGTAGCTTCTTGGTGTTGGAGCCATCGAAGGGGTCGGGGCCTCGAATCTTGGTCCGAGCTGATGATTTCTTTGAGCCAGACAGATGTTTGGCTAACATGGTGATGGCTTCTGCCAAGTTGGCTTCAGCATTGGTGTCGTCCGAGGGTGGCATTGGGTTCTCTAGGAGGGGGTTTGACGAGTGTTCAGATGGTGGGTCTGGGGCTGGTGGAGGGTTTGGTGGTGTATGGACATCGGGTTCTGTGGCGATAAGTTTGGGGTCAGGGATGCATGGCGTGCCGAAGCTTCCGTAAGTCTTTGAACGGCTCTGATTCATTCACTGCATCTCATAGACGATCAGGAGTATGAGTTTGAATATACTGTTAGCGTCCGAGTTTGCGTCAGGTCCGAGCTGATGTAAGTTGGTCCGAGTTGTGTGTTCAGAGTTGTAAGGACTTGGCTTCAACTTTGATGTTGTGCCCTCCTCTATCATCAGTCCTTTATTTCGGAGTTTCAGAGAAGATGAGTTTTCGGAGTTCAAGAGTGAGTGGGAATACAAGTTGATATTCGAACTAAGGTATAGTACAGAAGTCTAGAGGTATTTATATATGCAGTCCTTATTGTAACTAATTGGGAATAGTCAAGAGAACAACAAGATGAACGAAAACGGGGAACAAGAGAAATATACATCTGGTGTTACAATAAGACAACAAGACTATTGTTCGACGAGAAAGGAAGGATGTCCAAGGTCCGAGGGTATCGATGCTATTCGGACTCGGAGGTGAGGAAACAGGCTCGGACTTGATTTGGAGGGTGGTTCTTTGTAGCACCCGATATCGGATGTCTGAGATGTCAGGGTTATATCTCAGATATAACATGAATACATGGAACAAAATCAATGAAAAAGACGTACCAGAAGATATGCAAATATTACCCGGCATGTGGGTAAACACCATAAAAAATCTTGAGACAGGAGATCAAAAGTTTTGATCAAGATGGGTCGTGTGAGGTGATAAACAAGTGATGAACATTTCCTTAAGGGACACTTTTGCACCTGTCTCTCGAATTTCCTCTCTGAGGGTCCTACTTGCACTCGCAACTCTCAAGGATTTGCGTGTATTTGCATGGGACATTGACTCTGCTTACCTCCATGGCAAAATTGACCATGATATTTATATATGGCTGCCAGATGGATACCAGAAGCCTGGCCAAACTTAAAAAGCACTGTATGGCCTACCGGAGGCAGCGCATGTCTGGCGAGAAGACCTCAAGGAGAAGCTAAAGAGCTTAGGGTTCATTGCTCTTGGGAGTGATGCCGGAGTATTCATCAATAAATCTGTCAATGGTATTATGGCTATAGATACTCACGTCGATGATGTCACAGGGATAAGCTCAAGTGAGGGGGAGGAATGCAAACTAAA
>QLPG01002818.1:0-13954 GCA_003314385.1 Gomphus sp. MG54
TAGAACTAATAGTTTAACACTCTTAAACTATTAATTCTATACGTAACAAACGAGACGCCTGACAAGACCCCCCTTAAATATTCTCTTTGGAAAAACAACCCAGATCAGAATCAATAAAGACATTTTGCACAGCTACGTGAGATCTCATTAAATCTTTATTGCAATACTCTTGTGATAACGGATTACATGAATCTCCGGAGTATAATCTCTTAATTGGGTTCTCCGTAAAAATAGCCAGTGCAAGTGTATTTTGTTGTCCTCCTGCATCTTGTCAGAGAACTTGACTTGCCTTGGTTCACACCAAAGTTTTGTCACAGCTTCTCGGGTTCCAAAACAGCAACCTCATATGGCTCGCAGACTCAGTGGCATCAAGTCACCTCTCTGGTGACCTCAGCCTCTTGGAGGATGTACAAACTACCCCTATGATATGCATCGAAACCATGAGTGGCGATACACTCAAAGCTAACAAACACAGTATGATAAGAATTACTCTTATAAATGATGAAGCTACTGGTCTCCCCAACACAGAATTTACCCTACTTAATGTCATTTATGTTCCTAAACTCAAAGCAAACCTGCTTTCCATTGGCTGCATGACCGGAGGGGGAGTTGACGTTCAATTCTCAAACCATAGATCTGTATTCTTACACGATGGCAACATCTTTGCTTGCAGATCGAAACTCAACAACATCTTCATTTTTTTAACAAAGAGAATGACCAAGGAACCCACCAAAGCAGCATTATTCTCACCTGAGTCGAATTCTCTTACTTTATGGCATCACAGACTCACTCACACTAGCTATTCTGTGATAGACAAAATGTCTAGGCTAGGAATGACTCTAGATCTCAACATATCCATCCTTCAGGCTGACATTAAACCATGTCTTCACTGTCCATTCGGTAAACACATGCAGATGGGTTACAATAAAACAGAAGAACAACCCACCAATGTAGGCAACATCATATCTTCCAACATTTGCGGTCCATTTGGTGTTTCCATTGGAGGTTACCAATATTTTATCACCTGGCTCGAACACAAAACATGATATGCCAGCATCAATTTCTTAAAGAACAAGGAATCAAAAACTATTGTTGAATCATTCAAAAAATACCTCACATGGATTAAAAGACAGAAAAACGTTGATGTAATGAAGGTTCACACAGACAATGGTGGAGAGTATACTGGGAAGGATTTTCAGCAGATATGTGGTGAGCTCAGAATAATTCATGAGACTACATCTGCATACACTCCCAAGCACAATGCCATTATAGAACAATATAATTGAATGCTACAAGAAGGCACTCTGACTTTACAACACAATTCTGGACTCACAAAGTGTTTATAGATATCCAGTGTTCACATGGTGAACTTTGTCAAGAACTGAACATTACACCAAATGATCCAGCAATCGCCATATGAGGCATTCTGGGGAATCAAGCCCAGGATCAACTGGCTTCAGACCTATGGCTTGACTTGTTGGGCACTCATGCTCAAGGTCATCAGAAGAAAAGGCAAATATAGGACCATTGAGGGGACGTTTGTAGGCTATTTTGACAACTCAAAAGCTTACAAGATTTGGATACCACAAATGAACTTGGTCATCAAATCAAGGGATTTAATTTTTGATGAACACATGCAAATTGAACACACTATGATTCATTCAACAGACAAAGATGACTTTATGTCACTCTGGATGAACGAAGAAGATATTCCTATTACAGTGAAGGAAAATGTTACACATGAAAATCACAAGTCATGGGGCAATGACAATGAGCTTCCTTTTATGCCCCATGTACAAAAAGCTGTCACTGCTCCCAAACAACCTCCAATTGCAGAAATTGAAGTAGAGGAATCAGAGCTATCCTCGTTGACTGACAAAGATGAACCTGAAAAAGAAATCACCATAGATATGTACCACCAATTGAAGAAAATACCGATGACGAGTGAGTGCGTGCCTACCTTTAAAGACTTCAAGACAGGACCATAGATGGATCCTACTAGAGAGAGAGAGAAAGATTTCAATTAGAGTGCTTGAAGTGCTAGGCGCTTATGGTGCACTACTACTACGAGATACATGATAATGGTAGTGTCTAAGTATCAAAAGGGGGAAAGCATATCAGAAGGACTGAGGTGTAAAAGTATTGGCCAGGGAGGCACAAGAGGGCCAATCCCTCAAAGATAGGGGGACCGGCAGAAAACGAGAGCCGATCCAGGTTGGAGTGAGGGTGTTTGTGGTTTGGTCATTGGTTGGAGGGTGCTCTTTCAGGTATCGGGTACGATAGGGGCGATGGGGGAGGTAGCAGGGATGTAATTAATTTGCGGATAGGAGGGGGAAGGGGTGGGCATACGAGGGCGGCTCTTAAGGGTTTTGCCTGGGGTGTAATCTGCATCTGCGAAAGTGAAAGGAGTATAAGATTTATATTTTCCAGTAGCATATTCATCCTTTCACGCTTGCGATTCGAATGCGGCCTTTGCAGCCAGGCAGGCTCGGGTCCAGCTGGCATGTTCACCCTGACAGTTGGTACACTTCAGCTTGTCCACGTGGCATCTCTGCCCTGCGGGACATGGGCAGTTGTGAGCGCATCTATGGTCGGCTGTACTATGTGGCCCAGTGCAGCAGCCTCATCATGCCTCCCTGGTACACCCCATCGCTCGGTGGCCCCAATGGATCCTACTAATCCCAACTACAGGAAAGGAATGAGGCATGCGGAACAGCAATGGAAATTAACATGATCGCACTCAGTGATGCACATCTTGAAGAAATGGAATCGGTATTCGTCATCTTAGCAGAAGATGAGCTGGAGAACTTCAAGAAGGCTATGAGATCAGACAGAGCAGTTGAGTGGGAAAAGTCTTGCGAAGATGAATTCAATACTTTACAGGGATATAATACATGGAACATCATCGAGCTGCCCCCAGATACCAATATCATTGGTAGTCAATGGACCTTCAGAGTTAAATATGACACCCTGGGACAAGTCAACAAATACAAAGCCAGACTTGTCATGCAGGGGTTCTCACAAATTCTGGGTGTCGATTTTCATGAGACATATTCATCCACCATCCAACTTGGCAGCATCTGGCTCATACTTGCACTAGTATGCAGGTATGATCTTGAACTTAGACATGTTGATATCAAGGGTACATACCTTAACAGAAAACTTGATGATGTCATATACATGCAACAACCTGAGGGCTTCATTATGCTGGGAGAGGAGCACTTGGTATGTAAATTGAACAAAGGAGTCTACAGACTGAAATGTCTGGCACCAAACACTGAGGAATGAACTGGAGAAATCACAGTATGCAGCGGAAAATGCTGATCCAACAATTTCTCTCAAATTCACCAATGATGGTGAGATCCATATCGCTGGCTGGTATGTTGATGATGGGCTCTTAGCGGCCACTTCACCCAGAGCAATGGAGAGAATGGTACAGGAGATAGGGGAGTTTTGATATACAAGATTCAGGAGAACCCGTTTGTTTACTTGGGATCAAGATATCAAGAAATCATTTGCTCAGCACTATTCACATTTTGCAACCATCTTTCATCTCCACTCTAGCCAAATGGTCCGGGATTGCAGGTGGAAAGCGCTTCACTTGTATTAGGGAATAGGAGATGATCCCTTGAAGTCTGGACACTTCTCCACCGGTTCTATATGTAGGAGTCCAAACCTCTCCTCCAAGGAATAATCCAACATAAATCAGTCTCATTTGGACTACCAAAAAAATATCATAATGTTTTGGCTGGCCATCTAAGAGTGAATTACCTCCAAGTAATTAACTCTTAAATCATCAAGCTCTTCAAAGCCCAAGGAAAACCTCCAAAAACACTTATATTTTTCGCTTAATTCTATTTCGGACCCACAAGGACCCACAGCCAGGCACCAAACACTTACACATGGAAAATGGCACCAAACTGCTGGTTCAAGCCCTTAAGACTCAATTGTACAACAAATTCCTGGGTTTACATAATAACTATTACATATAAGGTCAGCCCAGAAGCACGACTCACATACTATTAATATTTCGTGACTTGACCAGTCACAAGACTACCAGTCGTGGGAATATGACTCATTAGTGACTCGTATAGTGACTCGTAGGACGACTTGTAACTGCCACAGGCTTCTAGGACTTTCCATTCCTTTGCACACCCTTCCACTAATTTCAGGAAAGTCTTGCCTTATCGGGGAGTTACATAATCAGCTTAGAATTAGTATATATAGAGACTAGTTCTGTAGTGTAAAACAATCAATCTTACCTCACCTATAGTGCATTGGATTATCTTGTGCAGCAAGCACTCTTAGGTATGTTGGTTCAAAGACCAGTGCAAAATCAACAAGTCTGAAGACTTATTGACAGAGGTTTATTCCAAAGAGTAAATCTCAAACCCTTCTACCAAAGTGGAAGGTTTCTTGTTCAAAAACACAAAGGTATGCAATAACATAGTAAAAGAACTAAATCAGATTTATAGAACATCCATGGAAATAATCCTAGGCAAGGGTAGAATAATAGTTCATGCACATAACTATTATTCCTATATGTAATTGACAAGGTACCTGCCAAGGCCAAGGGAGTGAGGTATGTGATGATCCTGCGTGTAGTTTATCAAAGGAGCGGAACCTTGACTTTGGAATCTTTGGAGGTTCGGAAATGTGGAACCTCAGATTGATGCATCAGAATATCAGAAAGCGGTTATTCAGGCTTTGAGTGGTCGGAAAGGTCCTGGAAACAGTGCAGGTGGTTGTGGGGTTTAATGTGGGTTTATTTGGTGGCATGGGCCATAACAATCAGGGAGAGGGTGTTAAAGTATGACTCACCATCTCACTATATTCCATTTATCACTTGCTATTACACTCATGGTCACTTAGGATAGTTTTCATATACTATGTTTACAGTTGTTTGTCTTACAGTATTTTAACAACTCATGACTTAAGTCAGCATCCTCCTACATAGTTGTTACCTCACACTCTAGTTAAACTGAGTATCTGAATCTCCCATTATAATTGCTAGGATTACCTGTATTCATATTCAATGACAGTCATCAGCAGCTCAATGTATTCTAAATAGGTCATTCTAGCTATATTTTCTGAAGAATATGCTCATGCATTTCAGATTTTGTTAAATGTAACTTCTAATCCTGTGTATTTTTCATTGTATGGGCACTTGTTATGTTGAGCAAACATGCCATCAATCCCTGGAGACTGTGGGAATCAATCCTCTCTTTGAGAGAGCATTCACTATCTGTTCTCCAGGTATGTGTTAGTATTTTATTAATATATCTCTAACAGAGCATTCACCCTCTGTTCTCCAGTGACTCTGCTAACAGTCTTAAGTCTCAGAATTGTCCACCAATAGATTATTGAATGAAAAGAATGGCTAGAGCAGGATTTGAACCAAGGGCTATAGAATATATAGCTATATATGAACCACTACACCATCATCCACATGGGTAACCTTTCAAGTTGACTCATTGAGTGAAGCCAGTGGGTCATACAAATTGAGTACAGAGCCCTACTTAATTATCAAATTGTCAATACTACTCATAGAGAGCCCTGTATGCACAATGTCTTCTCAATGAAGACTTTTTACTTAGAGAATGAATAGTATGTAGGATTAGACAATCCAACATATTTGGCCACTCAAATTCACACCAGGTCTGCCTGAAATGAAACACCATTATGATTCAACTGATAACAGGACCCAAAGAACGAAGAGCCATGGGATTCAAACTGTAGATCAAGGGAATATTATATATGAGATTTAATCTCTTGAAGAACTTGTTTCATTTAGATCTCGCTAGGTACTTTATATACTATCTGAAAAATAATAAATATTATTAATCTTGGTACTAATCCTGTGTTTGCTGTGTCATTCATCTCCAAGCCAGGTGTCATTACACCTGGGTTCCATACATCCGGTATGGTGGACCTTAGCTGGCTCCCTCCGGCTCCTGCGTGGCCGTATTGCTGTCACTATGCTCAACACTCCCCCTCAATTTGGGCTGCACCCAAAAACCTAATCCACCGGATATTTCTCGGTGTTTGTGCATATCCAACGCCTTGGTCATTAAATCCACAAGGTTTTCTCTAGATCTAACATAAGTGAGTGTTTCCTCATTAGAGGCCACCTGTTCGCGAATGAAATGATAGGCGACATTAATATGTGCATGATAAGTGGTTTCGTGAGAAAGTGTGATAGTGCTTAAGTTGTCCGATTGCATAGAAGTGGGTGTGGATTGACCTATACCAAGATCTTGAAGTAATCTCCTAAGCCAAATAATTTGTTTTGCACCCTCAGTCATTGCGATATATTCTGCTTTGGTTGTTGATAGTGCAATTGTTCTTTGTTTCTTTGAACTCCATGTGATCGCTCCTCCTCTGAGTATGGCTGTATAGCCACCTATAGATAATGCATCTAGTCTATTTGCATAATCGGCATCAGTGAATACCTCTAAATTGAGGCCGGCACTTCGTCTATATGTAATGCTATGATCACGTGTTCCTTTGAGGTAGTGGAGCACGTGTTTAATTGCCATCCAATGCTCTGGGCCGTGTGGTGTAGTGAATTGGCTAAGATGCTGCATGGCAAAGGATATATCGGGATGTGTACCAAGCACCACATACATTAATGATCTGGTGGCTTTGGCATACGGGACATCTGGGGAGCTCATTGATTGCTCCAGAGGAGTTAATTTCATATTCTTATTGAGTGGCATTGATACAATGTTGGCATCATGCATGCGGAAGCGGTTGATCAGGGTGTCAATATACTGTTCTTGAGAAATCTTGAGGGTTCCTTCTTCCCTGTTCCTCTCTACCCTTATTCCTAATATCTTCTTCATCTCCCCTAAGTCGGTCATGTTGAATTCCTTATTCAACTCCTGTTTGGTAAATTCCATCTCTTCACAGCTATCAGAAAATAGCCCAAGATCATCCACATATACAGAAATGACTTCTATATGAGATCCGTTATTGCATACGTAAATGCATTCATTGGCTAAACTCTGGGTGAATTGAAATTTTAATAAGGCCGATCAGAAGTGCCGGTGCCAAGCCCATCTAGGGAATGGCACGGGTCACCCACGGGTCAAATGTGGGTGACCCGCACCCGACCCATGGGAAACCCGAACCCGTCAACCCATGGGTTTTTTCCCACGGGTCGACGGGTCTCGGGTGCGCGCCGCACCCGCAAATACGTCGCGTACGTGGCGGCGCGTACGTCGCGTTCGTCATGGTGCATGCGCATACGTCGCGTACGCGGCGGCGCGTACGTCGCGTTCGTCGCGGCGCATGCGCATACGTCGCGTACGTCGCGTACGTGGCGGCGCGTGTGCGTACGGGCGTTGCGTACGTCGCGTTCGTCACGGCGCGTGTGCATACGTCGTGTACGTGGCGTTCGTCACGGCGCATGCGCATACGTCGCGTACGTCGCGTATGTAGCCGCGCGTGCACGTAACGGGCGTTGCGTACGTCGCGGCGCGTGCGCGTACGTCGTGTACGTCGCGTTCGTGGCGTCGCGTGCGCGTACGGCGCGTTCGTCGCGTTCGGGGCGTCGCGTTCGTGTCGGCGCGTGCACGTACGCGTTCGTCGCGTTCGTGTCGGAGTTGACGCCCCGGGTTGGGCCCGGGTCACGGGTGCTCGCGGCTTGACCCACACCCACACCCAAGGACACCCGACCCGGTGACCCGTGCGGGTTGGCCTGACCCGTGCATTTCCCTAAGCCCATCTAGCCTGCTTGAGTCCATAGAGCGCACATTTTAATTTCAGTACATGTCCAGATCCGTCATTGAAACCTTTGGGTTGATGCATGTAAATTTCTTCTTCAAGCAGTAAGTTTAGATAAGCGCCTTTGATGTCCATCATCTCGATTTCCCAATTGAGGGCATTTCCGATAGCTAGTAATGTCTGGAGTGAATCGAATTTGACAACCGGTGATGAGACTTTAAAATAATCCATTCCTGGTCTCTGTGTGAACCCTTGTGCTACAAGCCAGGCTTTTGCTTTGTCAAATTCTCCTCCAATTTGCATCTTTACTGCATACACCCAGCAGCAGCTGATCGCTGTCCATCCCTCTGGTAATTCAACATGTTCCTATGTCCCTATCGCATCATGTTGTTCCATTTCATTAATCATTTCCTCGTGCCAGATTGCAGAGTCGATCCACGTGATCGCTTCCGTGTAGCTTTCTGGTTTCATGACAATCTCCTGGCTTATAAGTGCCTGATTGGGACATGTGGCTGGTTCCCCTGAATGGAGGAGCCGGTAGTCTGGCCTGCTGGTCTTTCAGGTGCTACACCATACCTCTGGTGCTGGTGTTTGTTCTGGCGTCTGTTCTTCTGTATTTGGGGTAGATATAGGTGGGTCAGCTGATCGCTCACATGGTGTGATCTCCCCCTCAAGTAATACATCGTCATCTTCATTTGGGATTGAATATAATTTGTTGTCTGAGCTGTCAAATGTAATATTTCTGGAAATTTGGATTAGCCTTGATTTTTTATTGTAATATTTCCAGGCCTTTGAGTGCTCGGCTATCCCGACAAATAGGTGTTCTTCAGCCTTCGGATATAATTTAGATCTCCTCTGATCCAGTACCATGACCCAACAACACGTCCCAAATTTTTCTAACTTTGACACATCAGCCTTTTTTCCAAAGAAGGCTTCATAGGGGGTAATTTCCATCCCAAGCACCCGGGTAAGTATACTGTTCTTAATATAATTTGAGTATGCCACTGCCTTGGGCCATAAGATCTTAGGTAGATCTTTAGCAAATATCATAGCATGCACGTGTTCTAATAGAGTTCGATTGATCTGCTTGGCAATGCTGTTCTGGGCCAGTGAGTATGGAGCTGTAGTTTCCATAATAGTTCCATTTTGTGCGCAATAATCTTGGAATTTTTTGTCAACATATTCTCCACCATTGTCAGTCCTAATTCTTTTGACCTTTTTACCAGTTTGTATCTCCAGGAACTCCTTATATTGTGGGAAATTAATTGTGACCAGGTCTTTGGTTGGCCTGAAATAGATCTTTGTATACCTTGTTTTGTAATCCATGTATGTAAAGAAGTAGCACTCGTGCCCTGAACCTTCTACTTGAGCTGGGCCCCACACATTGGATACCACGAGGTTGCCGATCTCCTGGACCCATTCATGTGATTCCTTGGGGAATGGCTCCACATTGCACTTGCCTTGAATACATGCCATGCATTGAGTTGGCACTTGTGTGTCATCAATTGTTAGCCCTGTGACCAATTGATTCTTGTGGAGTGCCTGGATAGTATAGATATTAATATGGCCAAGTACCCGGTACCATTTATCTAAAGTTTGTCCCTTGGTTACAGCTGCAAAGTCCCGTGCCTGACCCAGAGATATGGTAATCATGTGCATCTTGTAAAGTCAGTTTTGCTTCCATCCGATTGCAAATATAATTCCTTTGGCAGAAATGAACTTGACCCCTGAAGATGTGAATTTAGCTGTGTGACCGTGATTGGTTAGCTGCCCAATGCTAATAATATTGTTTGGGGAGTCTGGTGCATGCTTAATGTCGTGTAAGGTTGTCAGAAAGGTTTTGCTGTTCGCTTTGAATTGTATAGTTATTGTACTGCATCCTCTGGTTTTAAGTGAATTTCCTGGCACAATTCCATCAATTTCCAATTTCTCTTCCATGTATGTAATAAAATCTCCTCGGCTATGTGCGATGTGCATTGTTGCAACCGTGTTGGCCAACCAGTCTGATGCCAAGATTGCTGCTGGTGTGACCTCCTTAATGTAAGCTATAAATGCAAGATCTTCATCCTTAGATTGCTTGGCAGAGTCCCAATCTTTCGGCTCCTTAAACCAGTTGGGTGCCTGGCCTTCTTTCGCCCCCTTTTACCCAGCAATCCTTTATGTAATGCCCCTTTTTGCCACAATTCTGGCAATTCCCTTTGGTAGCGCTGGATGCTCTTTCTCCACCCTTGTGCCTGTTACTGGGGTTATATTGTGCCTTAAGCGCTGTTTGTTTAATAGTCCCAGCGCTCTGTGCTCAATCTTCATCCAAAATCCTGGTGATCAAAGTTTTGGAGTTGATCGCCATCCCGATTGCATTAATTGTGGTTATGAATGTGGCCCAGGTGTCCGGTAATGAAGTGAGCAATGTATTACTGAAGTCATCGTTGGAAATTAATTGACCCCTGGCATTCAGTTGTTGGTATAGCCCACGCATCTTCTGGATGTGTTCATCCATGTTAGCGCCGTCCACGGCCATTGTCTGGAAAAATTCCTGGCAGATATTAACGATGCCGATCGCTGCTTTAGATTCAAAGCAAAGATCCTGTGCAGTCTGCTCCATATTTTTGTAGCAGTAGTATCTTGATCAATATATACCAGATACTCATCAGATATCCTAAGACAGATCTCTTTTTGCACCTTTTTATCTTTCTTTTTCCATTCAGCGATCATGGTCTGTTCCGCCTTGGTAGGCACCCTGGCGTCTATCGGCTGTGGTTCCATCTCCAATCCGTCGGTTATCGCCCATAGGTCTAGGTCCTCTAAGACCCATTCTAGGCGCCGTTGCCACGTAATATAGTTGTCCCCATTCAAGGGGTCGACCTTGTAAGCGTTCGACATAATAGACATAGTAGATGGTGTGGGGTGTAATATAGTTGATCAGTTACGGCCGGGGCCCATAACCTGTCGATTGAGGGAATATTATATATGAGATTTAATCTCTTGAAGAACTTGTTTCATTTAGATCTTGCTAGGTACTTTATATACTATCTGAAAAATAATAAATATTATTAATCTTGGTACTAATCCTGTGTTCGCTGCGTCATTCATCTCTAAGCCGAGTGTCGTTACACCCGGGTTCCATACATCCGGTAAGGTGGACCTTAGCCGGTTCCCTCCGGCTCCTGCGCGGCCGTATTGCCGTCACTATGCTCAACACGAACAACCTGTATTAAAGAGTTGAGATCATTTAGTTGTGGTCTTTCCTTGTAGAAGCAAACAGTTGGAATCTTGTTGTGATATTGCGGCTGAAATGTTCCTGATCAAGTTTATTGCAGTTATATAAATGTGTATTATTTCGTGTCTACAATAAAAATAATTCTAAACTATATCAGATCTATGGCCATTGAAGGCTTCCTGTCTACGTCTTGAACGATGCGAACGAAATCTCGGGTTGATTCGGGAGTACCAATTTCAATAACAGATGGAGAATTGTGTAAGGTCTTGTCTGCAAGAATTAACATTTCTTTCGCCATCAATCCTTCAACTGTTATAACTGTTTCGGTCTCGATAGTTGCGACATCTCTAACGTTGAGAACCATTCGCCCGCACTAAAAAAAACCGTAAGAGATTGCAGTAGCATCATAGGGACTAAATCTCACAATGATCGCAAGGATAGCAACCAACCACCTTGGTGAGAATTGGGATCTCAGCTATGATCAGCAATGCTGAGGGTGGAGGAACTCACAGCGATAGAATTCCGGACAAATTCTCACTCCCAAATGCAAAAATGAAATTGACAATGAGGTACATGGCTTTATGCATGGTCAGATAATCCTAATGGTAATAAAACCTATTGGTAATATGAGCTCACTCACCAAAAATGCTTTAGCAAAAGAAGAGGTGGAGATAAGGTTGTGACTGATAAAAGGCACTATGAACCCACCAGAAGCAGTACCATGCTGCATCCCTGTAACCATATATATTAGTTATTCGTCAATGGGAGAAGGGGGGTTATTCAAAATACCTGAAGAATACCTTCAACAAGGGTGTCAAAGAGGAATGGGACGATTTCATTCGCTTGAATAAGTTATACATGGTAAGAGCAAAATATATGCCTAAATATCGAATATCTGAATCAGGAAATTGTACGAAGATTATCAACGCTTGTATACCTTGGAACGGAGCGAAGGTCGCACTGTGCGGTCATTCAGCGTTGATTCAACGTCGGTTTGAAAGCTATTTTCCCTCACCTGCTGCGAAGTAATTCGCCTTTACTGGGTACGACTGTTGTGAAGCAACCGAGAAAGATGCCAGGAAGAGGATTCGGAGTGAATATTGCAGCTGGTAGCAACAGGATTCCGATGTATATGAGAGCGCCCTATGGTAGCTCAATAGAGTCAGAAACATTAGCAATGGGAAATGATCCTATAGTATTTACGAATTCCGCTACAAAGAGAGTTAGACCACTTTAACGCATATGAATAAAACATACCCAGCCAAACGATCATCAGAAATACAGCCACTGTTACAACAGATGTAAGTTCTCAATGGGTGACACAGCAAAGTGCATTACTTTTTTTGCTTTGGCGGTACAGCGCATATACTCGGATAGTAGTGATGAGATCAACCACAGGCACAACAAGGAGGGGTCCCCTTCAACTGTGTGTGAGCTTACATATTACCGTCCAAACGAAACACGCACCAAATTTGTAATTTTTTGAACGGTCCACAGCTATACGGGAGGGAATCAACAAATCAATGCAAATCAATGACTTATCATCAATATCAGTTAAGGTTCTTACAACTGCCAAAACACAGGGGATGAGCTAAATCGAGGAAATAATATTGAACGAGAGAATCTCACATCAACAGTTAGGAATCGATTTGTTGCCTCTGCAAGTACAGTTGATAAGATTGTCGTGCAAAGAGGAAACAGTGTATGCACCGTATGTATTGATCATCAGGTAGGCCAAGGAGTAGTATCTGATGATGAGGTATAGAAGATCTATCCATGTCCATGCCCATCTACCAGGAAGATTGTTGAGCGGATTTTTAAAGAGAAATTGAGTATTTAAAGTTGAAATTCCTACCTCCAGACATGTTTTATTTCTTGGTCTAAGGTGATTAATATTTCGTACACCATCAGTGCGGTGACGGCCACTGTTAGGAATGCAGTCGAGTTGGATGAGATAGCACGAAAATATCAAGTGAGCGCCTCACCGGTGTTTATGGAGGTGGTTTGAAGTGCTTGAACCCCAACGATGAGTTCCTCATTGAGTCCATCCATTTCGCAAAATTAAGACCGGGGGGTGTGATGGTTGTGGGTCACTTAAGTATTGGCATTGTTTGTGTCACCTATGCGTAGGTATATGAATGGGGATACGCCGGGGAACTATAGGAGAATCACTTGTGTGTTCCTCTCTGGACTGACTATATTTTCATTGGCAGGTCTTGTACGAGCGTGCCTTTTAGGTACGATATGTACACCAGGCCATTGCGGTATCAGAGGATCCGATGCCACATGACGAGGAGGCAGCATCACTGTAAAGAGATGATAGTCATGTGTTTCACTATGATTTACAGGACAAACAAGCCATGATTGCTATGTTGAATTGGATTGGGTGTCATTGGGGTACTTGGTTTCTTACTCCTACACTCCCCCTCAATCTATGGATAGCCCAAGTTCCATCACAAAATGCTTCGCTTTTGCAGATGGAAGAGCTTATATTAGCAAGTCCACAACCATATCCTCGGTAATAAGAAAAATGAGGTTGACTAGGATTCTTTTATACCAAGAACAATAGCACAATATCACACAAGAGCACTGAGACCGAAGCACAAAGCAAAAGATTGAGGGCCTAAATAGGAAGTTAACTCAGCCTGGAACATGGAATGCTATGGCACAACTCATACTGAGTCGTGGGCTGGGCCAAAACTGATTAGAGTACTCTACTAATGCACAGAATTCTTATATATGACGTAGGTCATTGACCTGGCTATTGGGCGTGACGCCTGTCGGAGGCGCGTCATCAGCTTACGCGCGCTTACCGGATCAAGATGATATTGTGCCTTGCGATCTGATGACCGAGATTGCACTGATACCGCGCGCGATACTTCGAATATTGGCGCGGAGTGACGAGGGCGTATATGGGTGTTAGATGGAATATGAGGAATTTGAACCAGATGTAGGTTGACAATCTGTAGTCTAGAGATGAATACTCCTTGATGTTTCTCAATACTCTGT